>CATIWK010183699.1:0-21256 GCA_949634005.1 Mallotus japonicus
CACCACCACCCTCACCAAGAAGCGCCTTCAAACATAGAGTTGCATTCCCAGTCTCTTAGCAAAAAGCTTAACTATAGTTGTATACTACACGCAGTATTTACAATAAGACCACTATCGTTGAATGTATCGATCTATGGATCGAAGAAATCTATAGATCGATAGATAGATAGAAATGGCAAATTATCTGGCTCAGTTTCAAACTATCAAGAATTCTTGTGATCATATCGTAATTGCAGGTTAATTTTCAATTTCTCGTTTATTTCATCGGATCAACGTCTTTTGTTGATTGCGTATTGTAGTTAATTCTTGATTCTAGATTTGAACTGAATTTGATAGTGAAATGTGTGGTTGATTCACGATATCGATAGTTAGGGCTTTTTGTTGAGATCGGTAATGCAGTAAGATGATCAGGTTTCTAATGTTCTTGGATTCGCTAACTATATTTGGATTGTCGATGTTAGTTTTTGTACTTTGCAACAGATTTTTCTCAGTCTTTTATCTGTTCATTTCTGTTAGTTGTTTGCATTACTTTTTAATCTCCTGGATTTCACTTGCACTTGTAAGTAAATGTTACTCCCAGCATTTATAATTGAATCCTAATGTCATATTTTGTTGATTTTAAACTTTTTTTTATCGTGATTTTTAAATTACTTGTTGAGATTGCTAGGCTTACTTCTTTTTTTGTGTAGTTTCCGCTTGCCTTGTTGTATGATACAAACACTTAATTATTGATCAATTGACAGCTCCATGGAAGTTGAATTTTAGAGCAGATATCAAATTGCATGTGCCTTTTCTCTTATTGTAATGTCGAATCATAGTCTTCATAGATAAATCTTTTTTCTTTTTTTAATTAAAACCTGATAAATTCTCTGTCTTCGATTGTGCTAGTTATGCATCATTAAGTTAAACCTAGTGCTTCATGTTTTGTATCTTAAATTTCTGCGGCAAATTTATTTGCAGTTGAAGATGTGAGTGATCTTTGGCCCAATATCAAAGATAGATTTGAGGAGCGACTGCCATTCAAAAGAGCTTCTTTGAATAACAAGACACGCAATTCTGTGTGGGTGGAGAATCTTCCTGCTGAATTTATATTGACCACTGATGCAAGACTTCGAAGTAGGTTTCCTCAAGAGCAATCATTATTTTGGTTCCGAGAGCCATATGCAACGGTGGTTCTTGTTACATGTGAGGTAGTTTGCATTCTGTCACATCAACCATTAATACATTTTATTGTTCGTCTTTGTTTTACTATTTTTGCTTGTATGTTACATTTATATCACTTTAGGTTTGTTTGGTTTGTGGAATAGAATGGGAACAGCATAGCTAATTTTTAGCTTTGGTTCAATCTTCAATGTTGACTAGCTATTCCATGAAATAGTTACATCTGGCTGTAATTTTGGTTATGTAATAATTAATACGTAGAGTGAGTATTCTTCATATTTTTATAATATGACTTTTATATGTAAATGAGAAGTAGCTTTCCTATTACATTGAAAAACTTTTCTAGCTGGCAGAAAATTTCTCTGTGTTAAAGTTTGCTTGCTTACAAATCTTCTTGTCATATCTTGGGCTGATGATTTGCCTCTTTTAGTGTGTGTATGTGATGTGAGCAATTCTATAATATTCTAACATTTTCTGTGTACTATGTTTCCATCTTCTCTAGGATCTTGACGAGTTCAAAACTATCCTTAAACCACGCCTGAAATTAATTGTCCAAAATGATGAACGAGAATGGTTTATTGTATTTGTGTCTAGAGCACATCCAAGTAATGATAGTGCCACCAAAATGGCAAAAAAAGTATATGCCAGGATTGAAGTTGACTTTAGCTCGAAGAAAAGAGAGAGGTAAGCTTGTAGCTCTTGATAGGCATCTTCTATTCAATTGATAAGTTCAAGGAAATTGCCAACAACTTAAATGCTTTTCTTCCATTTATTTGGTTCATGTTTTGTTTTCTACCATATGTTGGAATTTATATTCAATAGTTGCTAGAAGTTTGGTATACTCTCATATTTCTTGTAGTTTCATTGCTCATGGAAGTTCGTTTGTGCAATTTTTTCCTTTTATAGTTATCTCCTGTATAACCTTTTTTTTTCATTCTAATCTTGCAGCAGTTACTGTTTGACTTTTATGTTATCTTAGCATTTTTCTATTCTCAACTTTCAGATATAACTGTCAAGTTAATTGCTTTAGGAGAAGGAATAGTTGGCAACCTTTTAGCTAACATGGGGGGATGTGAATTGGGTGTCTTTTCTATTTCTTTTATTGGAACTGAACTGAGAGGTGATTTCAAGGGTGTTAATTTATGAGATCTTATTGCTATTAGGTTAGAAAACTCTTTCTAGCAAAAGGCTCATTCTTGTAAAGTTATCATTCAAAAATCCTGGCATATTTCACAGTTCTTTTCCTTTGGCCTTTCTTTGCATATACTTGGAGATTTCTTTGTGGTAATTTAAGAGAGGAATTTAAGTTTCATTTCCCAGAGTGTGTTTCTGTTAAGCAGCCCACCAGTAAGAGCTGTTTGGATATAAAATTCATCCTCATCTTAGTAAGACTTTTGTGAGCAAGTGCTTTTGGATGTTTAAAAATCGAAGATTAAGTAAAATTTGATACTGTTAGATGGGAATAAATTTGGGAGGGGTACATGTCCTTCGACATACCTTGGGAAAATCTAATTCTTGAGAATCTGGAGTAATTCCCAAGTTTCAACTGATTCATTTTGTTTTTCTATATTTTCTGAAGCATAATAGAAGTGGAACTGGGAAATAAACATTGATTGATGACTAAATACTATATTTGATGATTAAAATCTAATGAATCTCATTTTATGGACTCATAAAACATCAACTAATAGAATTAAATCACATAACAAACTGCAATTCTATAAAAACTCTAAATTTCAAAATCCTTAAATCTAGCCTTATATAAATCTTCATGCATCCTAGAAACAATTTTACTGGAGGTTATGGTGGACTGTATCTGCTAGAATTACTCCCTTTCTTCTTTTTGTTTTCTTGGGAACTGATCAGAGAGGCTTTTGACTATGATGATATCTGGAGAAAATGAAACTTTTGGTCAGGCAGATGCTTCTTTATAAAAGTACAGCTGTATTGGTTCACCATTTGCTTCTACATTGTGAGTAAGCTAGCAAGAAGGAAGAACATGTGTTTCTAGTGCTTGGAATTTCCTTGTTATGAGCAATTTCACTTGCCAATAACTCATAGTCGTAGGCTTGTGGGGTATATCTACATGTGGAGGACAATTGTTGCTTTGAACCTCTCATGCATGTTGCTGAATTTACAGGAAACTAAGTAGTAGTAGTTTTGAGGGAGATGAGAAGTTTCTATGAGATACATATGGATTGTTATGTCCTGTTTTAGTATGGAGGCAATACTCCACCAACTACACCAATAATCCTACAGTATTGGACTTAACACATTCCATAGTTGTTAAAGGCATGCCTGTGGTGCAAGGCCCACAAGGCACAAGCCTTTGCTCATCAGCCCCCAAAAGGCAAGCGATTTCACAAAGATGTGCACTTTAGTGCACCTTGACCTCCAAACAAGGCGCAAAAAAGGCATGCCTTTGTGCCATATTACTGTTGCATGTATTTCTTTATGTTTTAAAGTCAATAACAATCAGAGCCATTAATATCAAATTTTAAAAGAGCTTCTCATGTAGGAGCGGCAGCTGACCATCCCAACACCAACATCCAGGCATTTTGTTCTCCCTGTCTCCCTTCCTTCCTCCCTTCCTCCCTTGACTAAAGCTATTCTGTTCTCTTCTTCTCATTTATTTTTTTTCTCTTTTACCCTTTGCAGCTCACATCTCTCTCCCTTTTTTCTTTTTCTTTTCTTCCATATCCTTTTCTTTTCTTTTTCCTTCTACTCTTGAAAGATAGTTTTTATGTTTTTGTTTGCTGCATTCTTATTTTTTGTTACCTAAATATTGCTATTTTGTTTTTCTTTAGTCTTAGTATTTTATTATTTAAGCTTATTTTATTATACAAGCTTAGTTGTTTTGGCCCTTACTTTCAATTTTTTAATTTTTTTCTTTTAATTTTTTGTGTCTCATATCACAATTCACAAGGGCGTATAATTGCACCTTGCACCTAGGTCCCAGGACCTATTAGTGCCTTGATGTGCCTTTAATAACTGTGGTACGTTCAGTAAATTGTATATGATATCTTAGTTTCTTTGTGCATGGACTGCAACCTAATTGTGTCCTTTGTCCTTTCATCATAAGAAAGACACCTTTTTCTTTTCTTTCTTTCAATTCTTTCCTTCAATAGTTTCTTTTCTTTTCCCATTAAATCTTTGCTTTGCTAGTTTATCTAGAAGTCAAAATTGAAAGATGATGCTTTTGGCTACCTGATTGAAATTGTAAAATTAAAAGTTTATTATGTAGGGAATTGCTCATTTCTTTATAATTGTGCTTTTACAGGCAACCTATTTCCCTCCTTTTTCCTGTTTCTGTTAATAAAATGCTTTTTCTGTGATTTATGGGCTTCCTTTTAATCTTCTGAGATTGTTCTATTCTAAACTTTGTGCTATGCTCAGGTGCTGTAAATTTGATCTTCATGGCCCTGAAGCAAGTTTTTGGGAAGATTTGGAATCCAAAATTATGGAGTGTGTAAGAATTACATTGGATAAGCGTGTACAGTTTTATGAGGATGAAATACGTAAGCTCAGTGAACAGCGCCTCATGCCAGTTTGGAACTTTTGTAATTTTTTCATACTGAAGGTTATTTCTTTTCTCAAATTCTTTTAACCAGCTAATGTGATATAAGGGCGATATTGCTACGAGGATAACTTCAGATTTCTATGAGAATTATTCTCCCATTTTTGCTTGTTCCTTCTCATGTAGAATTCCGATCTTGAATGGCATGTTTTTGAGATGGTTTCTTTTAAGAGTTTTACTTTCTTGATGTTTATGAATGACTATGATGAAATAGTGAAACTCTACTTCAACAAATCCTTTGCTTGTAGCCATTTACCCTTCATTGCCTAGTTACTTGTAGCATTCTATTGTAGCCAGTTCTGGAGATTTCTTCTTTTTTTAACATGTATGTTCTGTTCTCAGGAAAGCCTGGCATTTATGTTTGAGATGACTCATCTGCATGAAGATGCACTGCGTGAATATGATGAACTAGAACTTTGCTATCTTGAAACAGGTACTTATCACACATGTATATCATATTATCTCTGTTTTGTCCCAATTTTTTTCATGTGCCTATTTGGACAAGGACATCTGATGTAGACAATGCTTTTTGGCGGGCTACTACCAAGCAACCGATGATGATTGACGAGCATCAGGGTTTATATATAAAGGGTTTGGAGACTGAATTTTGGGGTGGTATTTGGTTGCTTTAAATATTAACTAGATTTAGTGTAGTAGGGTGCCTCCGGGCAAAGGAGAAAAGAATAGTTGAAGAAAAAGAGGATAGGAGATGCCTGGGTACACAGACCTCTCATTTTTTATTTCCCCTAATTCTATTATAAAAAACATTAAAATTAGTATTTATCTCAATGCATTTGATGATTTAACTTCAAACTAGGAAGAACTTAAAACCAACATTAAATATTTAGTAGAACCTTGTCAATAAGAATGTTTCATGTGATAATAATAATAATAATAAAACTTCTAGGTACCAATGAGACCCCAAATCTACTGTGCAGAAAATTTACTAGAAAAATATGATTTTTTCATAAATAAGAACTGTGAATCAAACTAATCCCCAAATGATTTTTTTTTAACTGCATTATTGACCTATATCATTAATCTCTTCTACTCAAAGATGTGTCTTGATTCTTCAAATGCATGCCCAAAGAAAAGCACCTTAGCTAGCATTTATTAATGATTACTTTTTTAGTGACTAATAACACCATCAGTATATTGATTATGCATCAAAGACATTTTACAGCAGTAATATGATTTGAATTTTGATAATTATTTCATATTTCTCATATAAAGCTAAAACTCTAAACTTCATTGCTTTTTTTTTTTCCCTTAACTAAACTTAAAATCTTATTCATCATTTTGTTCGTCCTTTTTTCGTAATTGCCTGCACAGAATCAGACACAGAAATGGGAATGGAAACATTGGAATCATGAAAATTGATTTCAGTGTGCATATCTAACATATAGGAAATGGAAATGAGGGAGAAGTGTGTAAACATTAAACATTTAGGGGTGTATTTATAAAATACTAGTTTTAGATAAAAATTTAAGAATACTATTTATTCAAACAAATATTATCTTCAAGTACTATTCAACTGTCAGATTGTTAAAAAAAAAAAAAAAAAACTCAATGAGGATAAGAAAAGAACTCAAGTGTGCATATCAACATTCACCCATCAAAATTGTTGGTGTTATTTTGACAGTTCTATCAAAAGTTGAGTCTAGAGGTTCTGAAGATGGCTGTTTGTTGTGGATGATGTGAAATGGCGAATTATATGCCAACTACCTTAGGGGAGGAGCAATGGGTGCTGTTATACAAATTTAATAGATAGTCGCATTCATTAGAGGTTGGAATCTAAGAAAATGGTTGCAAAAGTTGATCTTATTGCATGAAGCCACTCTGAGTATTCGTTACTATTGTTTAATGGCCTTAAATTTGTTTTCTTGATGAAATTCATAGTTTGGTGAATATTTTTTCTTTCTAATTGTATTTACATCTATCTTCCATGATCTTATTTATAGGCAGCACAGTTTTTTTCCCTACAGGATTTCTTACTTGGACTGCGGTCAATAATTTATTCTGACATAATGCAGTTAATACGGCTGGGAAGCAGAGAGACTTTGGTGGAGTAGACCATGGCGATGATCAGGCAGCACTGCTAAATCCTGGAAGCAAACCATTGACTCAAATTGTTCAAGATGACTCCTTCAGAGAATTTGAATTTAGGCAGTATCTCTTTGCCTGTCAGTCAAAGGTGTGGAAAACTTTCAGTTATTAAAATTCTATTTTGCATATGGAGTAAATGCAATTGGATAATTAGATCCCAGAGGAAACTGGTAGATTTCTATCTATTTGCTTTATATACCATTCAAATCTACCTATAAAGATAGCATTCATGCTTCCTTCTCAAGCAGGCTGTATCATTAATTATTTCAGTCTACTATATTGACTGAAAGTTGTATTATATTATACACTTAGTTGGATTTTGGTTCCACTGAGCTTAAACAGGATCTTTTGAAATGTCAGCTTAAGTGAATCCTGAATAAATCATTCGATATTAGTGTTTTCTTTTTCAACTCTCTTGGGCTGTGTATGACTACATGCACTTAGGGAATTTGTGGATGCAATACATACAAAGACTCACAAATACATGCCCTCACCCATAAATAAAGCTAATTGTATTGCAAGCTATTTTAGGCAATCTACAGTTGTAGGTACCAAGTAGGGCATGTTTCAAAAGTTCTAACTTTTGGTTGCCATGGGTTTAAGTAGATTTGAAAAGCCAAAGCTGGCTTGCTAGGATTGCCTTAGAGTACTACAATCACAGTGCACTCTCAGTAAAATAACAGATTCTCTGCCATTACTGTTGTTACAGTGTTTTCCCCATTAAGATTCACATGTGAGTTTCCTTATCAATTACCATTGTAGAGTATTTCTCTTGATTTTTTTTTTTTGTGAAATTGTTGCATCCGAATTGCAGCTTTTGTTCAAGCTGAATCGGCCATTTGAGGTTGCATCAAGAGGTTATCCATTTGTAATCAGTTTCTCTAAGGCCCTCACACTGCATGAGGTATATGATAGTCCTTTCATACTGAGTTCCTTATTTGTTAGGATGATATTGTTTCTAATCTAATTTCTCATGATTTTTCTAGAGTATTTTGCCTTTTTGCCTGCGAGAAGTTTGGGTAATAACTGCTTGCTTGGCTTTAATTAATGCAACCATTTCTAATTATATTGATGGAGCTGTGGCACCGGATATTGAAAAGGAATTTTACCGTCTACAAGGTGATCTTTATTCACTATGTCGAGTTAAGGTAAACTGTTTCTCTTTGGTGTTTTTTGATGCAACTATCCTTTGCATTTCTAAAACAAGTGAGCAAATTTTTGTCAAGTTAAGGATGACAAAATTTTGGGTAAGGTCTTTTAATATAATGAATTACTCTGTTGACAGTTCATGAGGCTTGCATATTTAATTGGATATGGAGCAGATATAGAAAGAAGTCCAGTCAACAGGTGAAAATCCAATCTTTAAGGGCAAACCTACTTATTGTTTGTTTACTTGGTTGCCTGGTCATGTATTTTGAATTTTTATATACATATATCAAAGTGCTGCATCATTGTTTTTTTTTCTTAAAAAATGTTGTATCATTGTGAGTCACAATATTTCTTTCATTTGCTCTATCTTTGACAATTATGTTCTCCTTTTGAGCAGTGCTTCACTCAGCATGCTACCTTGGCCCAAACCCGCAGTTTGGCCATCAGTTCCGCCTGATGAGTCTCCTCAGGTGCTTGTGAAGGAAAAGGTAAATTTGGAGTTACTGCATCCAAATCTTGTGTTATCAAATGATAATAGGGTGTTTATGTGTAAAGTTAACTACAACGCCGTTGTGATTTCTTTTATATGATGAATTATTTAACTCCTAATTGTTGAGAGTGACAATCATGAATTTGGCACTTTTAGATGAAATAAAATTTGATGCATGTGATTGAATTTAAATGCCGTTAATGACATAGCTATAAGTTGACACCCACTGGCCACCAAACAAATGGTTCATACATTTAGGATGGGACTTATATTATCTTCTTGTTATTCAGAACGAGCTTTTTTATATCTGTGTAGGTGATCCTTCAAGCAACTCCTAGAATTAAGCACTTTGGCATTCAAAGGAAACCATTGCCTCTGGAACCTTCTGTACTTTTGCGTGAGGCAAATAGGCGGAGGGCATCCCTTTCTGCTGGGAACATGTTTGAAATATTTGATGGTCGTCCAAGCTTGATTGATGGGTAATGGATTCAAGAATTGAAAAAAAAATGTATTGCTATTGGTTATTTCATTTTTCAAGTTTTTTTATTTTTTTCCATTTATGTTAAGTAACCCTTTATATTTCCTTTGAGGTGTTTCAATAATGTGCTTGATTTGTAATTTGACAGATCAGCTCCAGATGCATTGCCAGGGATGTCCCCCTTACGTAAAGCAAATCCTTCTATGTCACGAACTAACTCTTCACCTGGCAATTTTGATGGCTCAATGGATCGACCTATGAGACTTGCTGAGATATATGTTGCTGCTGAGCATGCTGTTCAGCATACAATTTCTGATGCTGCTTTATGGAAATCCTTGTCATCTGTAGAGGAGTTTGAGGTATTGAAGTTTATCCTATATACAGACAGGCTTTCGTGACTCTGATTCCAGAAATTTCTCTTTTTGATGCTTTCTATCAATGCAGAACTTATTGTGCTTAAATTTGATTTTTCAACCAAACCAAGAATTCACTACACTTCTAAACCGAAGAATAGATTGGACTGGCTAATAATGAATTTTAGTATCGTTCCTCAAAACCTATTGCATGCAAGCTTCCTGAAATCCAGTGTGCAATTGTTCAATCACTTGCACCATTAGCATGCCCACTTACGACCTTTGATGAATTCTGTTTTCCAATTATATTACACCAATTTTGGCCTATGATTCTTGTTGAACAATGCTCATGCTTTGAAGGTATTTGGTTTATATAAAAAATGCATGGATGCCAAGTGGCCTTAAAATTTTTAACTTCTATTGGTCTAATGGAAACCAAGATGATGGTTCTGTGGAGGTAAATCTTAAGACAGTTTCAAAGATTCCATGGATCTATTAGAAGGAAATGGTGATGGAGGTAGGTGGAGGTAAATCTTACCATCATGTTCATAGCCTGGTTTGTTTTCTGGCATGCAGCAAAAAATTCTGAATTCATGTGCAAAACAATAAAATGAAAGAAGAAACAAAGAGATAGAACATACAGCTAAGACCAGGTGAACAAGAAAATGGTGAGGAAGCATGCCTCAAACTAGGTTTCCTAGCTGTGATATTCTCTGTAAACTGTAATACCATTTATAGTAAGTACTGTTACCTCCTCGGATTTACTAGCCTAGAAAATTTAGATATCACACGTAGAAAGGATCAAAGAAAATTTTTTGATAAAAATCTTAATTAACAGAGTAGAAGGTTAAGAAAAAAGAACCAACTTGGTGGTTACTACAGTGCATGTGAAAGACTGAAATAACCTCGAGTCTGTAAGCTTATCTTTGGGCTTCCACAGAAGTGTAATTTTTTTGTAACCTTGACATGGAAGCATCAGTCTCAGTAATAAATTTGAAGAAGTTGTATGTGCTTGATGAAAGTTATTTTCAGTCAGTTCCTTGGGGGCTTCTACACATTTATTAGGTCTGCGGAAAAATTGCAGAATTAGTGTCTGAAATTTACAATTTTTGCTATTTTGGTTGTCGGACTTTTATTTTTTTTTTTTCAATAAAATGTATGAACTCTTTATTTTTACATCAATCAAGTGTTTCTGACAGGTGAGTGGTGGTCGGACTGCTGATTCATCACATGTGGGACATATTTTTTGCTGTGTAAGCAAACATGTCATTTGTCACCTATACAAGATATCTAATTGATCTAAAATGGCCCTAATTGCTCTCATGGATAGGGCAAGATTTAACGCCGTTCCTGTCACCCCTATCGTGCTCTGTCCATGACATCTTCCTTCACTCTCATTGCTCTTCTTGCTTCTCCCCTCTCCCTAGTTCCTTTTTTTTCTCCAATCTCCGGCTCTCCTGCTCTCTTCTACTATTCTCGGCCTCTACCTCCCCGCTCCACTTCTCGTTTGTTGAGTTCCACCTCCTCCAGCTCCCCTTCTTTCCCTCCTCCGACCTACATGCCACCCTCCATCTCCTCTGCGCTCATCATCCTTGCCATTGCAGACTTAGAATTATGACCATCACACCTTCAATTTTCTAGTTGAAGATGGTTACACTATGTCTAACCCCATCTGGGTTCCTTTGTTTTTTTTTCAGATGAATTATAAGTAGAAACAGAGGGGTGAGTTTTAATTCAGCTTAAGAAGTGAAAGTTAATGGATCATCCTTGCCATCGCGGACTTAGAATTGCGACCATCACACCTTCAATTTTCTAGTTGAAGATGGTTACATTATGTCTAACCCCATCTGGGTTCCTTTTTTTTTTTCAGATGAATTATAAGTAGAAACAGAGGGGTGAGTTTTAATTCAGCTTAAGAAGTGAAAGTTAATGGATCTAGCTGGAAAAGTTGTGTTTAGATTTGGGTTTGCTTTTTCAAGGCTAACAATGACTGTTTTTTGTTGGTAATTGGTTAGACTGCAAAAGCTAGCTGATGGTTTAAGCAGGTGATGTGTGTTTTATATGGTATTTGATTGATTGATGTTTGTAAATTGTAATCTTAGAGAAAGTTATGTCTGTACAATCAACTAATCTAAGTTATCAAAATTTTTTGCATGTGTTATTTCAACTAAAAACTGTTCAAATGTCAAAAAAAAAAAAAATGCAGAAAGCAGTAATCTTTTAGTTGGCTTAATTGTATGATAGGTTTTGTTGTTGAATATGGAGGTTGCTATTAGTCTATGCAAAGTAATCTGGATATAAGGATTCATGCAAGTTTCTTATGATATTCTGTGATTTGGTTTTGAGTTACTCATCCGTGGTTGAGCCATTAATGCTAAGAGTTAGCCTCAAATGTTTGATGTAATTGATAGAATTTTGAATTATTTATCTTTGCTGAATCTTCAATTTTTTACCATTAGTTAAATAAGTTACTTCAGCACATCATTTCACTTATATTGCAAACAAATTCAACTTTTTTTCCTGGACTGGGGTGAAAGCAGCAGGTTCAACCTATTTTCAATGGTCACAGCCCATTATACCCCATTCTCCATCTTCCTCTGAGACTTTAGTCTCTGTTGTCTCATCCCCTTGTGCTAAAAAACGATGTCGTTTTGATGGGGCTGGAGCTGGCAGTCTTGTGTGTTGATACATGCACAAAGTCGACCCTTTTTCTCTGCTTAATGCTTCATCCACAAAGCTTCACAGATCTCATTCTTTTGAGCAGCTAAAGTCTAGCCTTGCTGTTTCTTCTTCTTCCTTGTTAATGTCTTCCTCCGTTTCTCGATCTCTTCTTCTTCTTCTGCTATAAAATTCTCTTTTGATTTATTTTTCCTTTACTAAACAATAATGAAGGGGTATTTTAGACAAATGACAGCCTCTGTATTCAGATATGACGATTTGGCATGCAAGCTGTTCAAATGGTGGGCCCCACATGAGCTGACAAGGCACTTAGACCACCGCTCATTGTTCAAAAGCACTGAAATGATACAAAATTAATCAGTACAAACACTCGATTGCAAAAAAAAAAAAAAAAAAAGTACAACTACCAAAATAGCAAAAATTGGAAAGTTCAAACACTAAATTTGCAATTTTTCCTTAATTATGCATAGCGAGGGTTATAGTTATTTTATCATCATAGATTTCTTTACAGAGAAAAGCTTTAAAATGTTAAGAGTGTGTCATCCCTTTTGTGATTTGCTGGGCTATGTGGAAAGGAATTTTATAACTGTTGAATATTTGGACTCCATAGAACGGTGGCTGTCTACACTCTGTTGGGTGATACTGCATTTTGCTGATAGCAATCTTCAGATGTCACTTTACCTACTGTTTGAATCTACTTTCCCTGTCTTCATCAAGTTTATATTCTTGTCATGGCAGCAAAAATATCTTGAGCTGACCAAAGGTGCTGCTGACAATTACCATCGTTCCTGGTGGAAAAGACATGGAGTGGTCCTGGATGGTGAAATAGCCGCTGTTTGCTTCAGGCATGGAAACTTTGATCTGGCTGCAAAGTCATATGAAAAAGTTTGTGCCCTATATGCTGGTGAAGGATGGCAGGAGTTATTGGCTGATGTCCTGCCAAATTTAGCTGAGTGTCAGAAGATGCTGAATGATCAAGTTGCCTACTTATCTTCGTGCACCAGATTGCTATCTTTAGACAAAGATTTATTCTCAATCAAGGAGCGCCAGGCTTTTCAGGCAGAGGTTGTTCGTCTTGCACACAGTGAGATGAAGGATCCTGTGCCATTAGACGTCTCATCACTAATAACATTTTCTGGAAATCCTGGACCTCCATTGGAGTTATGTGACGGGGATCCTGGCACTCTCTGTGTGACTGTTTGGAGTGGCTTTCCTGATGATATAACTCTTGATTCATTTAGCCTCACTTTGATGGCCACATTTAATGCTGATGAAGGCGCTAAGGTATGCTTTTCCTGGATTTAAAGGTATTTGTGAAATTTCATAACAAATGGTATTCCACAGGCTATTCCATTTTTATAACTCAAGTTTAATGTGATATTTTAGGCACTAAGGAGCTCTACTGCCACTCTGCTGAAGCCTGGTAGGAATGCAATTTCCCTTGCTCTACCGCCTCACAAACCAGGTTCCTATATCTTGGGGGTTCTCACTGGGCAGATTGGTCAATTGAGGGTCAGATCACATAGTTTCTCCAAGGGTGACCCAGCAGATACTGATGATTTTATGAGTTATGAAAAACCAAGTAGGCCTATCTTGAAGGTAGTGTTTCTCATGATCCATGGAAACATAAAAATATTTTAGTAAATGGAGGGTAAAATTTTTGGGATTCATGATTATTTATATCTATGGCTTTGCCAAGAAACTTTAATGGTACCCTTCAATCTTCCTTAAGGCCCAAATCGTCATCCATTTAGCTGACATATGCACACGTACTAATCATCCAATGGTGCCTTTTCTTTTTTTAGGTGTTCAAGCCAAGACCTTTGGTTGATCTCACTGCAGCTGTTTCATCTGCTTTGCTAATAAATGAAACTCAGTGTGTTGGGATTATAGTACGGCCCATTGACTACTCTCTCAAAGGTGCTGTCTTGCACATTGATACTGGTCCAGGTCTGAAGATTGAAGAGTCACATGTTATCGAGATAGAGAGTTGTGCCAATAAATCACAGAGTGTTTCTGACATGGCAAATTTGGATAGAACTCAAAATAATTATTCTGTGGCTGCTAATAAACAACTTGAGCGATTAAGTCTTCATGATGGTAGGATAGAATTTCCTGATTGGGCAAGCAATGTGAATTCTGTTCTTTGGATTCCTATTCGTGCTATCAGTGATACACTTCCAAAAGGATCATCTTCAGGTCATCATAGCTATAAATATTCTTCTGGTTTCTGTCTTCGCTTTAGCTATGCTCTCTGTTGTGCCCAATTATTTCTTATCTATAATATATTGTTTGTAATGAGCAGTTGCTCCTCAGAAACAGAGCATTGTGGATGGTATGAGAACAATAGCATTGAAACTTGAATTTGGAGTATCGCACAACCAGATATTTGAAAGGCATTATCTCTTTCTTAACATCCCAATGTTTTTCTTATTATGCAGTCTCTGGGTTCTTATTAAAATCACCTTGCCTTGATATGCAGGACTATTGCTGTCCATTTCACTGACCCTTTCCATGTGAGCACACGTGTTGTAGATAAATGCAATGATGGTACCCTGCTTCTGCAGGTATGCACATATTATTGGCTTGTAAATTTGGTAACCTATCTTACTCATCTTCTCAAACTTGTGGCAACATATCCAAGAGAGACCCTTTCAGTGATTTTCTAGAGATTTACAGTTTATACTATGTACATGACTAAAATTTTGAAAAATTGTTTATTGTTTTCATTTTGTTTAAATGTCTACAATTTTTGTTTACAGGTGACAATGCACTCCCAAGTGAATGCCACATTGACCATATATGATGCTTGGCTTGAACTTCAAGATGGATTTGTCCATACTGGACAAGGTGATGGAAGACCAACTTCAAGCTTTTTTCCGCTTGTGATTTCTCCCTCCTCTAAAGCAGGAATCTTGTTCAGCATTGGCCTAGGAAAGATGACTGAAGGTATAGATGTTTTTTATTTTTTATTTTTTCTGTTAATTTTAATGTTATATGTTAAACTATATAAAGGTTAAATGTGTCTCCTGGATCATGAAAGAACGTGTTTTTCCGTTAATTATTTTGTCATTTTGTTCTTGTGATTACTGGTTCTGGGCCATATGTGTTCATTTGGTGAACACTTAAATTTTTATCGAAAGATGACTTTTTCTGATAGCCTCTGGACTTGAGCAATTTGGTAATTATCAAATTTCGATATCTGATTTCTTAGTCCACCAAATTTGGTGCCATGTGCTTATGAGCCAGGTGTTTGCTCTAACTAATTTATTTTGAAAGAGGAATTGCAGAACATTTTGGGAATTGATAGCACCCTGTGACATGCCAAAGTTTTCTTTCAATTACATATTATGTTCACTTAGGTTTGTTTTCATAGATTGTATTAATTCTTTTGTTTGTTTTGTAGATGTATGAAGAAAAAAAATGATCATCTTGTTTGATTTTGATAACCAATTGGAATCTTTAGTGATATCAAGGATCTGTTTATTCCACAGAAAATGACTTTTCCTTCTGGAAAATGTTTTATTGTCTGACATTTGGTTGCAATTATTGGAAAATATTTTCTGGTCTTTGTTGGACGTCAGTAAATCTCAATTTTCCCACACTTTATTTGAACATAAATGTAATTAGTCTGAAAGTTGCAGATAGGACAGAATTTCACCAAGCATTTTCAGCCAATCAAAAACCTATTTCAGTCAATGAGATTGACTTGTTTTTCTTTCTTGGGAAAGAAAATACTTTGAAGCAGACCAAAACATCAAAAACTGCAGAAAGCATATGAAAAATGGAACCATAGAGCGCATTGAAAAAAAAAGAAAAAAGCAATTTTCTTGCAGTGCACAAGACTATTTTAATACTGGGTTCCTGAGAACTCAGGTCTTTCCACGTGGATTTAATATACTCAGTAGCAGAGAAGAATTGCATTGGTTATTGTTCCCCTTGCCTCTGCTGGAATGACTGATCATTGCCAATGCTAGCTGGCAATACCAATTAGTGTTTGTTTACACGGTTCTCCTTTGGGTTCTTATCTTTTTGTGAGTCCTAGAACTGTGGAATTTCGTTGTAGAAGTGTAGAAATAAAGGCTTTTTTGGTGTTTAATGAGAAGATCAAGAAGCTTTTTTAGTGTTTAATGAGAAGATCAAGAAAACAATTTCCATCTACCAATTTCTCCTGGTTTTTAAGATACTAGAAAATGCAGAAAATGTTTTCCTATCAGAAAAACGTTAAACAAAAGAGTTCAAATTTAAGCTCTTCCTTTTCATTTTTTTTTTTCCCTTTGCCCTATGTCTGTGCATGTTGCTAATAGTTGTAACCACTTTTGGCACCTTTTCTGGAAATCCTCTCTCATAAAAACCCTTTGGTTTTACAGATACAGAGACCCGGCAGCCAGAGAGCATATTAAATATCAGATATGGAATTTTGGGAAAGAGAACAGTTGGAGCACACCCTCCTGTTGCTGTAGAATCAATTGGACCTGAGGCTACCAGGGAGGATTTGATCTTTAAGAGTGCTCTTGTCCTGCAAAAGCCCGTGCTTGACCCATGCCTAGCTGTTGGTTTTCTTTCTCTTCCATCAGCTAGCCTAAGAGTTGGGCAACTTATTACCATGAAGTGGAGAATTGAAAGGCTGAAGGATTTCAGTGATAATGAAATTTCAAAACACACTGTAAGTAATTTAGAACAATTATAAGTTGCAGCACATTCCTGGAGTTTTCAAGTATCCCCTTATACCATAATTTCCCCAGTTTCCTTTTGTTTTTGAATCTTTCTTTCTAACATGCAATGGAAATGATTCGGCTTTCCTCAAAGCCTGGCTCATATCATGTCATCACAATGTGATTTAGCACTTTCATTGGGTGTTTTGCTTGTTCTTTTTTTTTTTTTTTTTTTTTTGATCTGGAGTTTCCATGAGGACTCTGAAAAATATCTATTGGTCTGTTGACTTGGGATCCCTCTGCTGTTGTCCCTAGAAATTTTTTGGTCAAGAACTTGAACTTGTTAGGAATGTGAACTTCTGATTTCTAATTTTGGTCTCTCCCCCCTCCCCCCTTCTTCCCTCTTTAGCCTTATGCTCCGTTTGGTGGTCTAAAGTTTCTATAAGAAGAGGAAAAGCAATCATGTGTCAAAAGATTATGAATTAATTGGTTGGCATTTGTGAACCTAAAAGCTTACTTAACAAAGCTTAACAGCAATTGGCTTAGGCAGTATGGATGTCCGTGTTATTGATTTTTTTTTTTTTTTTCATCCTGTCTTCCATGTAGGGCTGGCCACAGGCCAGTTCGGGCTCAGAACAGGACGGTGGGTCAAATCTGGGACCGGAACCGGTTTCAAACCGGCTCGGAACCAGGGGATGACTAGTTCAGGGCTGGTTCATCCCTCTATGGAACCGAACTGGCGGCTCCGGTTCAAAATTGGAAAATTTCAAAAAAAAAAAAAAAGAAAATTAGCTTGTTGAACTGGACGAACTGGGCTTGAACCGCTGGTTCATGAATTGGAACCAGCGGTTCCGGAACTATGGCCACCCCCTACTTCCATGGATACCACAGGCAACCAAAAACAGTGTCTGGCATTCAACTCAATTTTGCTTTTAATTATCTTGGCAATAGAATCAGAATTTAGCAGATCTGGAGCTAACCTTTGTATTGCCATAGTTGAACAATTGTTTCTGGTAAATGAGTGGGGCTTCTTGCCCACTCATTTGTACTTTAGGAGCATGTAGGACAGCTGTTTTTTTAATAAATGAACCAAAATTTTCATCAAGTTATTTGAGCACTTTGACAGTTGGATGCTGTAAATTTTATTTATTCATGGTAATAAATTAATAAATAAATTTTTTGTTTGATCTGGGCAACAGGGTGAGGTGTTATATGAGGTCAGTGCAAATTCCGAAAATTGGATGATTGCAGGGAGGAAGAGAGGGCACGTTTCACTCTCCACAAAGCAAGGTTCTTAAATGACATTGATTCATTCATGAATTTTCCCGAAAAAAAATACATAGTTGTATTAAATTATTTGATTTGCAATTTATGTGGCAGATTTAACAATGAGTTCTTTATAACAGGTTCAAGGATAATTATCTCGATATTATGTGTGCCTCTGGTAGCTGGTTATGTTCGTCCTCCTCAACTAGGACTGCCAAATATTGATGAATCAAATATTAGTAGCAATCCTCCTGGCCCTCATCTCGTTTGTGTTATGCCTCCCACCCTGAGCTCCTCCTTTTGCATCCCAGCATGACCGTGTCATTAGTTTTCTATGGAAAATGTCTGGGTATTTTCTTAAATTTCATAAAATATGAGTGTGGAGGATCTCTTGTAAGTGTGCTGTTTCTTTACCTTCAGGTATGTAAATGTGTCTTTATTGTAGAGAATCAAGAGAAATTAGTTGAGTAGGTAGTTTTTTGATCGGCTGCTATGCTTAAAATTAGAATTGGAACTGTTTTGGTCTGTTACTGGCTGCTGTGCTTACAATTTTTAGGTAGTCCTCGCCCTTGTATAGTAGAAAAATTGTATTCTTCATGTACAACACAATTGGAATTGAAAAGCAAAATTTTAGTTTTTCATATTGTCTTTCGGAATTGAACAGAAAATCCGGTGGTCAGATTGCCTATACTTGTTAGCATATTCCCATAGGTGCATTTTATGCCATGGAGGAATCAATTCGCCGGTCCTTTTATCATGAAAGAAATTGTGCTATTATTTGGAGTAATTAGCACAGAGGAACATGCTCGAGTAAATTTGACTTCTGAAGTATTCATCGGTTAAGCATTTCTATGAAACATGTTCAATGATTTGTCTTTTCAAAAAATTTTCCCACGACTGCTGTTAAAAATTTTCTACTGTTTGACACTGATCCATCTCTTTTTGTTCCAAGTTCTGATGTTGGTCTTTTGAGACTGTAAATTGGAATGAGTAGGATCAGGGAAGCAGTTACACACAAGTGATTGACATTGAAAAGATACCTTCTGATATTATAGATAGTATTTTACTAATGGATTACACAAAGAAACAGTACTCTGAACAGAGAACACAACGGTTCTTCTGCAATCCATAATCAAATCAAATTTGTAATAAGGAATTCAAAAGAAAAAGAAAAAGGTCCCACCGAGATTTGAACTCGGGTTACTGGATTCAGAGTCCAATGTCCTAACCGCTAGACCATGGGACCAGCTTGCTTATCATACTAATCCTATTCTATCTTAACCGCTTTATTAAGGCTTATGGGTAGAGGTGGCAAAATGGGTGGGTTGGATGGGTATAAGTTGGATGTAAATAAGTAAGACACTTAATCACCCCATTTATTATTTATATAACCCATATAAAATTTATCTATCCATTTTAGAGTTCTTCTGCAGTACAACCATTTGCATCAATATAAATAGAATCAGAACCATTAGATTACTAATAATTTAATGGGACTAGCTTGCTTATCATACTAATTCTATTCTATTTTAACCGCTTTATTAAGGTTTATGGGTAGAGGTGGCAAAATGGGTGGGTTGGGTGGGTATAAGTTGGATATAAATAAGTAAAACCCTTAATCACCCCATTTATTATTTATATGGGTATCCAAATCCATATAACCCATATAAAATTTATTTATCCATTTTAGAGTCCTTCTGCAGTACAACTATTTGTATCAATATAAATAGAATCAGAACCGTTAGATTACTACTAATTTAATTGTAGTCATTGATACAATTTACAGGTATTGGTGTAAAAAAAAATAAATTTAACAGTTCTAATTTCATTTGTATAGATATAAATATTTGTACTATAGCAAGAGCCATTTATTTATATATAAATTTTGAGAAATTTAAAAAAAAAAGTACTTTTTAAAATTTATAAACAAAAATATCCCACTTTTTTATTTATTATATCATTACCCCTTTTATTTACAAGTATGCCTTTTTTTCATTTTTACCACTTTCTTTCTTTTGCTTTGTTTTTTTTTCTTTTAAATGTAATTTCAATTTTTCTTTTTATATTTTTCAATTCTGAATAGTAATAATTAAAAAAAAATTAAATAACCAAAAATGAGAAAGCACCAAAAACAAATATTTTAATTACATTATTATCTCTTGGCAAAAACAAGAAAAGAATCATTTTAATTAATTGAAAAACTTGCCTCCAATAATATTGTATTTTTATTATACTTCTAACTTCACAGTCTCAAAGAACAAAAAAGACACCAAACTCCAACTAGATCTAAGATCTAGAGAAGATCCATCACCAAAAAATATTAAGAACTAAAAAGAAGGAAGGTCAAGAAATTTATTTTTGTTAACTAGAGAAAAAAAGGGAATGAAGGAGATCAATATATATATAATAAGCGTATGGTCTTAATATAAAGATTTACACATATACACATATAAATTTTTTTTTTTTTCTGGTCTGCAGGATAGACGCAACAGATGATCATTTGCAAACTATGTATGTGCGTATATATATATGATAAATTTTAATGTTGCAGATAGACCCATGAACAGTATATATATCTATAATATATATAAATGTACTGGCAAAAAAGTTTTCACTCATTATTATATAAAAATTAGATAATTTAGTGATTTCTTAATAAATGTAAAATTAAATTAATTAAAATATAATTTTAATTTGATTAAAAATCTATTTCCTATTTTAATTAGGTTAACTTCTATTTTATCTCTAATAAAAATTGAATTAACTAAAATATAATTATAATTTAATTGAAAGTATGTTTCCTATTTTAATTATGTTAACTTCAATCCTATCTCTAACAAAGATTCTAATTTAATTGAAAGTATATTTTCTATTCTAATTAGGTTAACTTCTATTTTATCTCTAATAAAAATTAATTTAATTAAAATATAATTCTAATATAATTATAAGTTTTCCTATTTTAATTAGGTTAACTTCTATTTTATATCTAACAAAATTAAATTAATTTGAATTAATTAAAATGTAATTTTATTTTAATTGAAAGTATATTTTCTATACTAATTAGGTTCACTTCTATTTTATCTCTAATTAAAATGAAATTAATTAACAAATAATTCTAATTTAATAGTAGTATGTTAATTTATATTTTATCTCTAACAAAATTAAATTAATTAAAATTTTAGCGATAATTTTGTTAAAAATATATATTTTTCTATTTTAATTAGGTATACCTATATTTAATCTAATATAAATCAAATTAGATAACATAATTTTATAAGTCTTATTATATTAAATTTAATAAGTAAATAATTAAAATCAAAATTAATAAATTTTATGAAAATA
>CATIWK010183948.1:0-10535 GCA_949634005.1 Mallotus japonicus
AGCTAAAATCATGATAAACGTTGAAAAATTCTACATGATAGCCTGGCTGCTGCTGAAAAACTATTGCACTAGGAATTTAAAATAGGCACTTTTCAGTACAAAATCCACAAGACATGAGGAAGAAAAGACCAAGTCAACAAACATCATGCCATTTCTCAAAAAAGTAATGGGCGCCCTCATGCACAAGGTAATCTCTAACAATAAGCTTCATACATGCTGTAGACAGATCCATAAAAGAGTTAATATTCCTAAACATACAAATCCAAAATTAACTTCCTAAATAACAGGGATTGCAAAAACATTGCTATCTGAAATGGAGGGACCTTTGGGTTCAGCTATTAGTGATCCATAGCTGTCAACAGCCAATACATATTAGCTTTTGGAAAACTTAGCTAGCAAAGTACACTTCAACCAAATAGCTGCATATTGATAAGCGATTCAAAAGGCAACAAATACCCCTATAATATCTGGTTACAGTAAAGCCATCGACGCTAAATTCTCTATGGTTAAACGGGTATCAAAATGTGTAAACAGCTTTTTTAACCTGATCTCAAGATTCATTCAAGCTGTTTCAAGATTTAGTATTTGCCCATGAGCTTAGCACACTTAACACATGCAAGAGATCAGGTAGCTTGGTTGAAACCAAAGTTTTATGATGGTATAGTAAAAAAAGTACATATGCCTAGTGCAATGCTGGTAAACTCCCGTTAATGACCAAAAAATGTCTTTTGAATACAATTTTCACAAACACTGGTCAATGACACTAATTACCATGAAAAGTAGTCGTAGCATCAACTGAAAATTGCAATAAGATTCCAGCTATGGTCCGAGGACATGAACACAAAAAAAAAAAAATCTAAATGCAGACCTCACATCCTGACTTAATATACAAAATTTAAAAGGTATAAGTTATTGTACCTCTAATGCAGAGAATTAAACACAATGAGTGCAGCATATGCTCCGTGGCCATAATATTTAGATAAATCTGTTCTTTGTGGATAAATATTCACATATCGCATAAAGTTCATCCTGCAGTATTTTTTTTCAATGCAGTAGGACCATAAAAAAATCATGATATATGGTTTAATTATTTTGGGCATACATGATAACTAGTATGTAACAAAAACATGACACATTGAGCTTTATAACAGGGAAATAATGGATAACTCTGCTCAAAAACCTTTTCAAGTAAATTAAACACACTGACAATCAAAATGCACCATAGATTAGAGTTCAAATAAGGGTATTCATAACAACAGAGCTAAAAAGAAATATAAACAACAGAAAGGTGGAAATTCAGAACTAATCTCCTTCTCTCCCTCACCCACACACACTACCTCTCCAACAGAAATAACTTAAACCCATTTCGAAACTTCTATCCAACCTTTATCATCTATCCCTACAAGAGAACTTCTCAAAATCAAAGTGTTCAAGCCCTCAAGATTTACAAACCCTTTAGAGGGCACTTTCAGAATTGCCAGCTTCCTAATCCACTCCTCCTTTTCAGGATGATCTCCGTCCAACAAAACCTTACAGCATTCTTGATCCCAATAATTCTGATCCCTCGTCAATGTTTGTGGAATGTTAAAATCCCGTATGCCACCGGAAAGCGCTTCATTCATATCATATCACAAAACAAAAAAGTCCAGAACTTCGTGGAAGCGACAACCTTCCGAAATCAATTGGATAATTCGCATCAAGTGAAGGTAAAGACATTTGCGCATTTGTCCACTCATTTCAATAACATTTCCCCTCCTACGAACATCTTGTGCATTCTCTATGGTAAAATCACCCAAAAACTCAACAGCATCAATCAAATCAATCCTGCTGCAATTTAATGTGTGTCTCTGGCAGCCCATATCTTGTTCTAGTGGAGTAGTAATTTTAAAATAGGAATTTTCCAAACTTCTTTTCCACTTTTATATATGTTATAATTATCAACATTATAAAGCATAGTTTTCAAACAAAGATTCAAACAGAGAATCAAAATTCTTATTTTGTGAATTGAAAATCAGCGATTGGGAATTGAATTGAATTCACATTATAATATCAATTAAAAATTATACATGAATAAAATTATATTTTTACTAAACATGCTTTTGTCTTGAAATGTATTATGTACTTTAAATAAAAATAAAAAAATATATATGCATTTAAATTTAAAATTACATCAATTGTATAATTATTCCAATTACATTTTTTTTTTGGGCATTTATTCCAATTACATATATATCATTGTTAATGTAAAAAGAGTGAGGTATAAGTTAGAGAGGGTACAAATTAGGGTAAATTGTTGCTAAGATGAGTGGGGGACAGGGAGAAACTCCTTTCCGTCCAGAGTTTATTTTGGGTTTCCGGGACAATTTTGATGTTATCGCTTCCACAGCTTCGCGTTATCGAAATTTCATTGTAAACCTTCAGAATACATTGGGCGGGTTGAAGAGCAAAAATGATTTGCCCATATTAACGCCCGATAGAGGAAAAGAATTTTGGTATTTAGAAATTAGATTTATGACAAGTAATTCGTATGTTAATATTAGAATTAGGTGGTGTGATTTGTACATTTTCGCTTTTAAACCAGCAGGGAGGAATGAATGGCTTGAACGTGTTGGCTCGGGACATCGTATGCACTTAAAGTCAGCTAATGGGTGTATATTTAAAGACAATGACTTAATCAAATTAGAGCTGAGTTACTACGCTATGGAACAAGATATGGACCGCCAGAGACATTAAATTGCACCAGGTTTGATTTGATTAATGCTGTTGAGTTTTTAGATGATTTTACCACAGAGAATGCACAAGATGTTCGTAGGAGGGGAAATGTTATTGAAATGAGTGGACAAATGTGCAAATGTCTTTACCTATTTTGATGCGAATTATCCAATTGATTTCAGAAGTTTGTCGTTTCCACGAAGTTCTGAACTTTTTTGTTCTGCGATATGATATAAATGAAACGCTTTCAGGTGGTATACGGGATTTTAACATTCCACAAACATTGACGAGGGATCAGAATTGTTAGGATCAAGGATGCTATAAGGTTTTGTTGGACGGAGATCATCCTGAAAAGGAGGAGTAGATTAGGAAGCTGGGAATTCTGCAAGTGCCCTCTAAAAGGTTTGTAAAGCTTGAGGGCTTGAACACTTTGATTTGGAGAAGTTCTCTTGTAGGGATAGATGATAAAGGTTGGATAGAAGTTTTGAAATGGGTTTAAGTTATTTTTGTGGGAGATGTAGTGTGTGGGTGAGATCTTCTTGGACACATGTGTCTGCACGTTCATCTCCATTACACCTTTTACCAATGAAAGCGTACTCATGCTTTCAGGTGAAAGTGCAAACTGTTCGGAATAGTTTGATTGGTGGAGTTTCGCCGGTAATGAGTATGCTGTAGATTAGGGAAATAGCAAGAATATAATTTGTATGATAAACAAAATAATCAATGATCATGATCAAGATTAAAGACCTGCATACCACTTGAGCCAGGCTTTTTCTACATCCTGTAGATGCCATGTCACAGATCTGCGTCGATTAAACTTCGATGTCAATAAATTTTTTTTTTTTTGTGAACTGAATTTCCGCTCTTTCTCCCTATTAGATATGAGTGATATGACCTTTTAGCAGATCCAGGGAGACTACCTGCAGAAACAGAAACGGAAACAGACATGAACATGGCTGGTTTGTTTTGATAGGTATGCTTCGGTTTTGATTGGTTCTGCTTTGATTCACAGGAGAGGAAGTGGGGTTTTTCTGTTGATAGATACGGTGGTTCATTTTCAACGTGCAGGAGAAGCAAAAATGGAAGAAGCAGAAGAAAGAGACGACGTTGGAATAATTTCTGTTGACGTATCTGGATGAAGATTGTTTTAAAAGAAGTGTTTAGATTAGATTAGAAGAGGCAAGTTGCTGTAGATTTGGTTAAAGAACTATCTTTAAGGGAAAGAATAAATCATTGGAAAAAAGGATATGATATGATATTTCTCTCTCGAGAGAGAGAAGTTTCCTTCTCTACTGCCGGTTTTGATATTCTGATCTGCCCATAAGGGTCGGATACTGGTTTTTACCAGTCATCCTTCCCTTGTTTCCTTTTTCTTTTGCTTCTTGCTTGTGTTTACTATCTAATATAATGTTGTATATAGCTCCAGTACCCATATCTGGGTTTGATACCATGTTTTCTGTTTTGGTTTTTATTTGTGTTTTGGTGCAGAAGGTTAGGCCTTCAGGACGCCGTTTGGACTACTGTTTTGGTGAAGGTGCGTCAGGTTACTGATGCTTCTTCGCTTAGGTATAGACGGTTTGGCTTTGCCGACCTCTGTTTTGGAAGCTTTTGTTGCAGAAGGTTAGGCTACTTCGCCGCCTTTTGTTTGTATAGCTTTTGGTTAGGCCGCTTTCTCTGCTTCGTCGGGGCATCGCTGGACATCACCGCTTTCCTTTGGATGGGATTCAGTCACAACTCTGCTGTAATGGAAGGAGATCGTTGCCTCTGGACATTGAATGTCTTAGTCCAGAGTGTTATCTGCCTTTCTCAATCTTGCTTTCAGCTGCTGGACATCATCGGCTTCTTCCGTCCAGAGACAGCTGCTATTGCCTGTATCGCCGCCTGGCTCCTCTTCCAGCTTCCTTACCATTTTAGGGTTTTCATCCTAAATTTTAGTTTTGGGCTTCAGCTTACAAATGGCTCATTTAGTCAAATGTGTACTGGTTCAGATGTTTGTTGGCCCTTTTACCTTGGGTTGGCTTAATGATGTACTGCTTATTATATTAATATAATATCTATTCTTTGGTCGAAAAAAAAAGGGAAAGACGGATAGAATCTAGCGAAATTTTTTTGGCTAGAAAAAATGAAAAGTCTCATATAACCTTCCCTATAACAAAGGGAAATTTTGGCAATTAATTGGGGAGTGAATTCCACATCCCAACACAGGCATAACAACTGGAGAATACTAAGAAAGTCTTCTTTTTTTCTCTCTCTCTCCATGATAAAATTAGGTTTGTTATTTTTTTTAACATCACCATTGAACACCGCCGACGTTGTTATCAACATCACTGATACAACCTAAGACCACCGCCAATATTGTCATCAACATCACCTACCATCAACACAACCTACCCTCACACTCACACCATCGGAATTATCCTTAAAACTAATTAAAATGGAACAATTCTTGCTAAAAGAATGAAATAATTAAATTTACTAAGTTAACAAAAAATTTCACAGAAAATGATGAACATAAGATAACAAAAGTAGAAACTTAAAAATCCAATTTCTAGAAGATTCACTAATAATAATAGTTGACCTGTTGCTTTACTTTTTAAATTTTTTTCCTTTTTTCTTGATGGGAACTTCATAGAAATGGTGAGGCCATTTTTCTGCTTTTTTTTTGTTAACTAATTACAGTTTTGTTGCTGTTGTGTTGTCTTTTGATCATGCCAAGAAGCCTCTTCTTACTGCTGTTGTTCCTTCAACTTTGGATGGCCCTTTTGATCCTGTTACTGTTCCTTTTGACATTAGTTTATGTGGCAACGCTGTCGATTTGCCTGACACTGATCCGCGTGTCCGCCGACGTGTTAAAGGTTTTGAGCCTGAACAGATTTCTGTTTCTTTATCTTCTTCTTTTGATTCCGTTTGGATCTCTTGGATTACAGGAGAATTCCAAATTGGCAATAATATAACACCACTAGACCCAACAAAACCAACAAGAGTAGTGAGCATTGTTCGCTATGGCACTTTGAGATATCCATTGTCTCATGAAGCAAAAGGCTATTCTCTTGTTTACAATTAGCTTTATCCTTTTGATGGTCTTCAGAATTATACTTCAGGAATCATCCATCATGTTCATCTCAATGGGTTAAAACCTGACAGAGTGTACTATTATGGATGTGGAGACCCTTCCATAAAGGCTATGAGTGGAATTTACTCGTTTAAGACTATGCCTTACTCTAGTCTAAGTAACTATCCTAGCAGAATTGCAGTTCTTGGTGATCTTGAATGTACATACAATACAACTGCTACAATTAGTCATGTGATTAAAAACAAACCTGAACTTATTCTGCTTGTTGGTGATGTGACTTATGTCAATCTATATCTCACGAATGGAACTGGCTCTGGCTGCTATGCTTGCTCGTTTTCGGACACCCCCGTATATGAGACATATCAACCTCGTTGGGATTACTGGGGACGGTTCATGCAGAATTTAGTTTCTAAAGTTCCCATTATGTTGGTAGAAGGGAACCATGAAATTGAAAAACAAGCTGGAAATCGAACATTTGTTGCTTACAGTTCTCGGTTTGCATTCCCATCTAAAGAAAGTGGATCTTCATCCACATTCTACTACTCTTTTAATGCTGGTGGAATCCATTTCATTATGCTTGGAGCATACATTGATTATAATAAACCCGATGACCAGTACAAGTGCTTGGAGAAAGACTTGGCTAATGTTGACAGATCCCTGACTCCATAGCTTGTAGCAGCATGGCATCCTCCATGGTATAGTTTATACAAGGCCCACTACAAAGAGGCAGAGTGTATAAGGGTGGCAATGGAAGAGTTGCTTTACTCTTACAGCGTTGATATAGTCTTCAATGGACATGTAAGTGATTTATAATTATTTAAGGTGATGTTTGACATAAAATGTTTATTAAACAACTCCATTTTAATTTTTATAGCATCAGAAAAGGCATTTTATCTCATACGTAGAATAAGACATTGGTGTAAATGACTTCTTAAATACAAGAGATGATAAAAACAATACTAATTTGAGTCATTTCAAATGCTATCAGAAACCAATAATAATATGTAATATAAATTAAGTGAAGCAACTTTGTTCAAAAATAAAAAATAAAAAAACTAAGTGAAGCAAATGGGAAACTTCATAATCTTATTATCCACTTTGGTATGTATTTGCTGAAAAGAAGAGCATGTTCTTATCAAGTGCCCTGATATTTTTACTCTGTCAATTATCTGTTACCACGTTCATGCATATGAGAGATCAAATCGAGTTTATAACTACAAATTAGATCCTTGTGGTCCTGTGTATATTACAGTTGGAGATGGAGGTAACTGAGAGAAGATGGCTGTTGAACATACTGATGAACTTGGCAATTGTCCAGAGCCTTCAAGTACACTCCTGATTCTCATATGGGTGGCTTTTGTGCTACAAATTTTACAACAGGTCAAGCAGCAGGTAAATTCTGTTGGGACAAACAACCTGATTATAGTGCCTTCCGGGAAAGTAGCTTTGGCCATGGAATTTTGGAGGTACGCTCTCTCTTTTGCTGTGCCTATGTGCATATGCTTTCATATGTTTAGGCAAGTCTTATTGAGACAATGCAATATGCTTGAGCTAAATGTACTGTGTCAATGGACATTTTGCTTGAGAAAACCTCAGCCCAAACAATATGCATGATGAAGCAAACTTGCAATATGAACAAATGAATAGGAAAAAAATAGATATAAAATGTTTGAATTCTTCCTTCTACAAATATACTATCAGTTCTGCTGCTATTTGGATAAAACATCTCCAGAAAAATTATCTTCATTTTTGTGTTATTACTGAGGCTTATACCAAAAAGAGACAACATTTGCTCTCCACATATGACTCATATATGGTGGTACCTTAATGTTCCAGTTTTTGGAACATGCATTTTTCTACTGAGATCAAGCAATTATCCTGCTTGCATAATCCATAAGACTGCAATCCAACAAAGTTTTTTTGTTTTTGTATGTGAATTGCAGGTGAAGAATGAGACATGGGCTTTATGCACATGGCACCGAAACCAAGATTCTGATAGTAAAGTTGGGGATTAAATTTATATAGTGAGGCAACTTGATAAATGCCCTGTTCACCGAACATGAACTTACAGTTGGTTTGCAGATATTTTAAGTCGTTATAGTAGTGAAGTTTCTATGGTTTTCTAACTGTTGATCTTGCTACAGCTTTTTTAACCATAAGCAAGATGGTGGGAGAGGAAAAGCTAAAATGATGTATAGAAATAGAATACAGGCAGCAAATCTTTTTTATGGAAACTTCCCCTTATAACACCACACACGTTAGAAAAAGCGAAATTGCACTATAAATTCAAGCATAGATCCCTATTTACACGAATTGGAGTTTATGCTGTACAAGTCTCTGCATCTTTCATTGTATAATTAAGAAGCTGCAGAAGATGGTAATGATCTGTTATCAGGACCATTTTACAATGGTACAGTACAATTTTGAGGGGAAAAAAAAGTTTATGTAATTAAAAAAAAAACTAATAATAATAGTAACATTGAAACCCCACCAATGAAGAATAGGGAGCAGAGGTATGAACACACTCCATTGAAACAACACATTATTTTCCACTCTATTTCTGTCTCTCTCTCAATTCACTCATATCCATTTGCTCTCTAATCCCACTCACCAGCGCCTCTAATTTGCATTTTCCGCCACCGCTCATCCAAAAGATGAATCGTATCTCAAAGCAATAATCAAAAAACGCATCAAATATTTCGAATCCATTAAAGCGGAGCAGCTCTCTCACTTTCAATCTCTCGAACACGATACCATCAAGTAAGCTAAAAGAATTCACAGAATCATGACTGCGTTCGCTAATACATCAACACATTCGAATTGGGCAAGTAATAGATCATAAAGAGGCATAAAAAGGAAAACTTTGTGGAACAAAAAAACAAAATAACAAAATAAAGAAAAATATATAGAGAGAGAGAAGAAGAAGAAGACGACGATGATGAAAACGCATCAACAACAACAGCTTGCTAGTGGTAGATGGGTGGAGGCAATTGATGGAGGTTGACGAAGCCACCACTAGTGGAGGTGGGCAAAGGCATCACAAAAGGCGGTGAAGAAGGCCATGGTCGGTGGCAGCAAGGGAGGTAGAAAACGCAATGGTAGTGTTATTGATGGAGATGGGAAGATGCAGTTTCTGGTTAACATGAATGAAAGCAACACTGGAACTATCCAGAGGCGAAGATCTGCAGGAGGCGGTGAAAATTTAGAAGATGAGTGAAATAAGAATAGGTTTTAATTTTATCATTTAAAAATATTATTTTTTGTACATAGAAATTATTTATTTTTGAAATTTAGGAGAGTGTAACGCACTCTCCAATTTTGATGAAAAATTATTGGAAAAAATATTATTGGTATTATAAACCCTTATTTTCTACCTAAAATGACAAAATTATCCTTTCTAGCTAAAAAAATTAGCTAGATTCTATTCGTTTAGCATCACCTTATAAAAACTACAAATATAAAATGCCAATATACCCCTTCCTAAAAAGTTTAGTATTTTTCTCTCTCCTTTGTTATCCATCTCTAAACCCTAATATGTCTCCTACCGCCTCCATCGCAGTCGCTCTTGTCACGCTGCCATCTCTAGTGACGCTGTCTCTGCCGTTATCTCATCATGCCGCCTTCTTCTTTTATTCTGTCTTGGCCTCTGCCCTCCTATTCTATTACAACATCCACCCTCCTCTGTCAAGCCGTCGTGCCGATTAGATTAGATTTGATCGGCGTTAAATATTTTAGTAAAACCCGCCAAACAAAATCTGCTTCTGGTTAAGTAGATTGGATTTGAACGGCACTAAATACTGGAGCTTCGAAGGCAGCCATGAATACCCTTGACACAATCGTGGATACAGCTCATGCGAACAATTTTCCCATTTGCATAGCAAAGACAGCAGCAATGAAAGCTCTTTAATTGAAAATGGAAAATGGAAAAGAGTTGTTATCTCTGTTCCTTCCCTCCGCTGGGTGGTGCCGATGACGATGGTGTTTGGGTGGTACTGCCATGGAGCTGGTGATTTTCACCGGCGACTCTACCTCCATCATCTCTAAGCCTCTCCACTTCTGTCCAATGACAATAGTGGCTAAAGCAATCCTCCCCTCCAACTCTTCGACTTGGCTAAGCCTGCTTTCTTACATATTGCTCAATATAGAGACACCGATAGAGTTTTCTTTTTTTTTCTTTGCTTTTCACTTTTCTTTTCTGGGTTCTCTCTTATTTACCTCTTAGAAGCTTTGCAATGGTTGAATATATTTGTTTATTTAACAAGGTGAGCGTGTTTCTATTTTTTCTTTTTGGGTTTCTTTTTCTTTTGAAAGATTGGGGAATTTATGCTGCTTTTGTTATTTGGGTGTTGAGTGTTATGCCCAGTTGCTGTCAAAGGAAGGTGCTTTTCTGGATTCATTGGTTCTTGTAATTTATTTAGCAAATAAGCTGTACTTTTATAGATTTATAGGTAATGGAAGATGAGGTAAACCAAGTCGTCCATTGGCTGTCAAATAATGAATCCTTAACCTTAAACGGAGGCATCCTTTTCCCTTTCTCAAAAGAACTTGAAAACTTGATAAGAAGAGACGCCCTTCAGTCTACAGAAGCTACCATCTAATCTCATGGCTACTCAGCTTAGTTTTTCTTAGTTTAGTTATGCATTAGGTAGAAGGGTCAGACATGACTTAATAGTGCTCTGTAATGATGTGTAGATGTTTCTTCTGTATTTTGGTCATCATAACATTTACAAAGGCAAATTTTTAAGGACAT
>CATIWK010183962.1:0-11641 GCA_949634005.1 Mallotus japonicus
CATTTAATTTTAGCCCTTAGATGGTATGCAAGACCATATCAATCGTTGGATAAAAAGACAGGAAACATTTTCATCTTTTTGAAAAAATACATAGGCATGACAATAATTATCTTCTACTTTTAATTTTAGCCCCTAGATGGTATACAAGATCATCTCAACCGCTGGATAAAAAGACAGGAAATCTTATCATTTTTTTGAAAAAATACAAAGGCAGAACAATAATTATCTTCTGCATTTAATTTTAGCCCTTAAATGGTATGCAAGATCATATCAACCGTTGGATAAAAAGATAGGAAATCTTTTCATCTTTTTGAAAAAAATACAAAGGTAGAACAATAATTTTATTCTGCTTTTAATTTTAGCCCTTAGATGGTATGCAAGATCATCTCAATCGTTGGATAAAAAGATAGAAAACCTTATCATCTTTTTAAAAAATACAAAGGTAGGACAATAATTATCTTATGCTTTTAATTTTAGCCCTTAGATAGTATGCAAGATCATATCAATAGTTAGATAAAAAGATAGGAAATCTTTTCATCGTTTTGAAAAAATACAAAGGCACGATAATAATTATCTTATACTTTTAATTTTAGCTCTTAGATGGTATGCAAGATTATATCAATCATTGGATAAAAAGATAGGAAATATTTCCATCTTTTTGAAAAAAATACAAAGGCGGGACAATAATTATCTTCTACTTTTAATTTTAGCCTTTAGATGGTATGTAAGATCATCTTAACTGTTGGATAAAAAGGTAGAAATTTTTTTCATCTTTTTGAAAAAATACAAAGGTAGGACAATAATTATCTTCTACTTTTAATTTAGCCCTTAGATGGTATGCAAGATCATTTCAACCGTTGGATAAAAACATAGGAAATTTTTTCATCTTTTTGAAAAAATACAAAGGCAGGATAATTATGAGCAAAGATGCTCATATTGCACTTCTCAATGCATTAATTGAACATTTGCAGAAAAAAAATATTCTAATTCAAATTATTAAATTATTAATAATGTGATTTGTATTTTTGAATTTAATTAGCATTTGTAATAGGCTACTTTTAATTTTAAGATGTAATTTTATGTTTTTTAGTAAATTTATTTTAATGTCTTTTAGTTCTCTTCATATATTATATTATTTAATTTTAAAAATATGTGGAAGTATTTATATTATTTATTATATTCATATATTATTTATTTTTAAAATATATTCAAATAATAAATTTTATTATAAATAAATATATGGGTGTATATGGTAAGTATTGAATAAATTATGGGTGTAATATGTAAAATGTATAAATAATATAATATTAGTATTGGATAGGAATATGTGGAGAATATTCTTTTTGGAGTTGAAAATGAAGTAATGGGTTGGAGTAAATTTACTATAGCAGATGCATTTTGGAGTAAAATTTGCTGCATTTTGAAGTTTTAGGTTGGAAAAAAAATAAATAAATAAATAAAAACATCTCTTGATGGTGAGTTTAGTGACCAAAGGGTGGAATTGGACCTTATCTCCATTTTTTTACTCCCATTGGAAATTTATTTTTTTTTTAAATTAGCAAAAATTGGATCTCACTTAACAAATTTCATAATACATCATATTTAATAAGTGCATAATATATTATAATTTTTAATCTCAAAATTCATAATTTTTTATTGATTTTGCAAGAATTTATCTAAATATGACTTCTAATTTATATTGTTTTTGAAGATGCAGGCAAATTTAGAAGAATTAAAAAAAATTAGGAGTTTTTATTGAAGTTTGAGTCATTTGTGGAGAAAAAAATTCTAAGAATTAGTCTCAAAAATTGAATAATATGGTACGTGGCCATGTGCCTCTCTAGAGCTTGAGAGATAGGAATCCTTGCTAAATAAAACACACTTGTGTTTAAGGTCATGTCCCTCTTGGTACTTTCAAATTAAAGAAGTAATCCGGGTCTCGAGACGACTGTCTTGAACCGTATTGCCCTTGGGAAGAATTAAGAAAAAGTTGCTCTTTACACTCCTATGCTCTTGCTCATGTCAATCACTAAATGTTCAACGCGGAGGCAAACAATCATATTCATCTCGAGAAGATTGTTTCCAAAGACAATATGGTCATGTTCAAAGTTGATGGAGCATGAAAATATCAGTAGTCAACAATCAACCAAAACTAGAGTTTTGTCTTACGTGCCACATCAGAGATGTTCTGACCTGTTGACCACACTTAGCTCCTTACCACACGTGTCCTCTCCTCACCGGAGGTAACAAGGAAATTTCCTTAACAAAACATTCTTAGACTCTTCCCTGAATAGAGTGGTTCGACTGGGAGTCACGAGTGTGTTTCAGCCAAGCGTTAAATGCGGTAGTCAACTAATCACTATTACTCTGACGCATATAGGTTCCCAAGACGCATGATATGATTACCTCTGACCGCTACACTACTTCCTAAAACTTTCAACTAACCAAATGGATTCTTCCCACCTACCAATGATCATATATAAGGGATCAAAAAAGTAGAGGTAGCAATTTTTCTCTCTTTTTCTAAGACTCTCCTTTCTCTATGTAATTCACTCTTTTTCTTTTTATTTTTCTTCTCTTCTTTAACATACATAATCACTATTACCGAATGAGATGGGAATACCCTTTGTTCGTTTAATCATAACACATGTTTATTTTTCTTAAGCTCTCTATACTTGAGCTGAAGCTTACTTAATCATCGAAGGGATCTTGGGTGTACTCGAACCTTTTTATTAAGTTTGGTTTATTTTGTAGTTGATCTTGATAAGCTGGAGCTAAGATGTTGGAGTAGCCCCATCATTTGGCACCATCTATGGGAAAAGGGTAATCTTTGTCTCAATTTTCTTCTCTAAAGTGCTTTTATCTGTTGAATCAGTGCAAGTATGATGAAGATATGGAAAACTACAAAATGTAGATGTGTGGTGTAGTTTGTTGAATAGTATTATTGTGAGTTGTAGTGTGGGTGATGATCTATCTTAGTTTGAAGTGATAAGGCAAAATAAAAGGAGTGAGAGTTCAATCATGGCCGGCTCTAGTGCCTCGACTAGGAGGAAAGGGGAAGGTAGAGATGAAATAGGAGGAAGGAAACATTTAGGAATAAGCCCAAATCATTACAGGCAGTGGAAGTTCTTATTAAACTTTTGAGCAACTTGATGAAGAAGGTGGATCAAATTGTTGATGTTCAAAAAAGACAGGCAAAAAGGAAAACTAAGATGACAAATCCATATGTAGAAACCCCCTATATTATTAAAAAGAGACCGTTGGTAATTCATGATGAAGAAACAGGGGAAACCAACCCAAAGACTCCTAGCCACTCGACACGTGTTAGAAGGAGTGAACAAAACCTCTCAAAAGTGGATAGATGAGAGAGGAGGAAGTATATTATGAGAACAGAAAGGGGGGAACATGGCAGTAGAGGTGCGATGAGAAGCATGTGTCGTCCCCATGAGAGGGACCATTCGAGAACCTCTTAAAGGAGATATGATTCTGAAGGCCACTCAGGAACTCCTAATTGGGTAAGGTTGGCTGGGAGGCCTCAACCTCCATCCCAAACTGGAGGGAACAGTTTAGAGAAGTAATTTAATGATTTGTTAGAGTGGAAAGAAATGAAAGAGAACCAAACTAAGCTGCTAGGCCCTATAGACCATATGCAGTCTTCTTTCTCTGAGGTAATAAAGCGAGAACTTGTACCAAATAAATTTAAGTTGCCTATTTTGCCCACTTATGATGGAACGATGAATCTTAGAGATTATGTGATTATGTTCAAAACTCTTATGGAGTTTTACACTCGCTTTGATGCCATTTTGCGTATGTTATTCTCTACAACCTTTACAGAATCACCTAGACATGGTTTAATAATCTTCCTCCATGTATCATCTATTCTTTTACTGATTTTAGTAAGTAATTTATTAGCATATTCATATCTAGTATCCCTGCTCAGAGGGAAACCTCTTTCTTGGAAATAATTATGCAGAACAAAGGGGAGAGCTTGAGGGATTATGTTAATCAATTTAATATGGAGGCTATTAAAATTATGAATTCAGAATATTCTTGGGCAATAGAAGCAATCATGAAGGGGAAAAATAACCCCCATTTCTTTATGTCCTTATCTAATCAAAGGGCAGTGGATTTGACAGATTTGATGAAAAGGGCTGAAAAGTATATCCGGCAAGATGATGCTTACAGAACCAATCGATTTGCGCCTATGCATAGTGAAGAAGTTTATGATTCACCCCCACTAAAAGAATTAAGAGGGGACCCCAACCTCTACCTCCAAGGCCTGTATAAAAACCTCTGAGGTGACCTTTCACTCCCCCCTATAAAGAGAACTTGACTCCACTCAATACTGCTAGGCAGGATGTCTTTTGGTGGTAAAAAATAAAAGTTATGTCAAGTGGCCTAGAGAAAATACTTTTAATTCTAAGAATCAAGATCAGAGTAAGTACTAGAATTTTCATCGATGTCATAAGCATAACACAAAGGAGTGTCACCAGTTGATGATAAAGATTGAAAGGCTGATAAAAGAGGGGCATATGAAAGGCCATGTATTAAAGGACGATAAAAAAGCTCCCTCAAATGACCATGCCACTTCCTCTAAACTCACCAAAGATAAGTAATAAATGTTTCCTCCAAATACTAGATTAGGAGGAGTGATACACTGGATTGCTAGAGAGAGTTTTATCTAGGATTCTCGGAGAAAGAAGAAACGGAGGGCTTGACACACATGAAGGAATAAGGAAGATCGAATCTTGCATACTTGTCACATTACGTTTGGGCTAGAAGACGTTGTGGGAGTTATGCCGACGCTATGGTTATCATATTAGTAATTAATAACGTTAAAGTAGACAGGGTACTTGTTGATAATGGGAGCTCTATATATATTCTAGCTTACCACGTGGTACAGATAATGGGGATAAATCCTTATTGCTTGGTTCTACTGCCTTCGTACTTAAAAAGGATCCATAATTCTCCTATTCCTATCGAAATAAAGATTACACTACCTGTGACCATCAGAGAAGTGTCACCTAGTAGGGACACAGCTCGAGGGAGAATAATGATGGTGGAATTCTTCGTAGCAAAGATATCTACTGCTTATAATGCCATAGTAGGGAGACCGATATTGTATGAATTTTGTGTAATCGTGTGTATAAGGTACTTATGTATGAAGGTGCCAAGTAAGGATGTCTCAATAACTATACAGGGAAGACAGTTTGAGGCTAAATACTGTCATTCTGTCTGACTAGGAGAAAAATGAGGTACTAACTACAGGGCCGACTTAGCTTAAAAAGCCTGATGCTAAATAGAGGATAGAGCCTATTGGGGATTTAGAGCCCATTGTCATCTCACCAGAGAATCCTGAACAGAAACCTCAAGTGAATGCTAGCTTGATGCCCAAAAAGAAAATACTAGTCACGAACTTCCTACAAAATCATTGCTTAGACTTTGCCTTTGACCCAGTATAGATGCTAGGAATCCACCATAGTAACATGACTCACAGACTTAATGTTAATCCTGGTGTAAAACCTGTGCAGTAAAAGAAATGCTTTTTCCCCCACAGAAGCAAAAGGCTATTGATCGAGAAGTAGATAAGCCGATTAGAGCAGGGTTCATTAGAGAGGTGAATTATCTCAAATGGATGGCCAACATAGTTATAGTGAAGAAGTCTAACGGGAAGTGGAGATTGTGTGTGGATTTCACCAATCTGAATAAAGCTTGTCCCAAGGATTGTTTTCCTCTCCCCTCCACAGATAAGCTGGTGGATGCAACAATATGGTATGAATTCCTAACATCCCTGGATGCCCTATCTAAGTATCATCAAATCCTTTTGGATAGCTCTAATAAGGAGAAGACAACTATTATCACTGAAAAGGGACTTATAAGGCTATGCCTTTTAGGTGAAAAGATATAGGAGCTACTTACCAGAGTCTGGTTAATAAAATTTTCAAGAACCTATTAGGCAGGAACTTATAGGCCTATGTGGATGATATGATAGTCAAAAGCAAAACCTTTAATCATTATCTCAAAGATTTGGAGGAGATTTTTAGAATGTTGAGTCAATACGACATAAAATTGAATCCAGATAAATGTCATTCTTCATGAGGGGAGAAAAATTCCTAGGGTGCATGGTGAGTCAACGGAGCATAGAACCCAATCTGGAAAAGGTGCAATCTATCCTAAATATGCTATCTCCAGCTTGTCCAAAGGATGTTCAATGCCTAACTGGGAAAGTTGTTGCATTGCACATGTTTATTTCTAAGTATGTAGAATAATGTCTACCGTTCTTTAAAAGGCTGAGAAAAGTTAGAGCATTTAAGTGGATAGACAAGTGTGAATAAGATTTTTATTGGTTGAAGAATTTTTCGCAATTCTCACAAGTCCTGAGCAGGCTAATACTTGGGGAAGACTTATTCATCTATCTAGCGGCATCTGATCAGGCTATGAGTGGTATACTTATTAGAGAGGAAGAAAGAGTATGTGAGCCGAGTGCTAAAGGGAGCAGAGTTGAATTATCCACCTATTGAGAAATTGGCTTTTACTCTTCTAATGGCTATGAGGAAGTTTTGAGTCTACTTGTTAGGATACTAGGGAATTATTCGGACAGATGTGCCTTTACAAAAAATCCCACACAAGCCCTTAACCATTAGGAGGATGACTATCTGGGCTTTGGAAATTTATGATTATGGTCTCAAGTATGATCCTAAAAAGAAAATTTAAGCCCAGTCTCTAGCTAATTTCATTGCAAAGTGTAGTTTTAGTGAAGCAAAATAGAAAGTGGATGTTTGCTCAAACATTAAGAAAACATTTAACCTAATGCCTGGGTCCTCAACAGGGGAAGGCTATGAGTGGAACTTGTACGTAGATGGTTCTTCTTACTTTGAAGGAAACGGGGTTGGATCATATTGAAAGGACTAAGGGGGGTTTTCAGTTAAACATGCTTTATGGTTTGCCTTCACAGTGTCGAATAACTCTATGAATATGAAGCGATTATAAGAGGATTAAAATTAGCATAAGCAATGGGGGTGTCAAATTTGAAAATCCATAGTGATTCCCAACTCATTATGAATCAGGTTGAGGGGTGTATGAGGCTAGAGATAAAACTATGGTTGAGTAATTACAGCTGGTAAGAGAAATTTTAAAAAGGTACAAAGAAAAAGGAGTCCCTATATGTGTTATGAAAATACCTCAGAAAGACAATGCTGAGGCTGATTAATTAAGTAAAATGGCATTAGAGGATGTAGAATTTCTATATGGGGATGTCTATACAGAGGTTTTGAATGCATCTAGCATCGTCAGAACTTCAGAAGCATGCCCCGTATAGGAAAAATCTTATTGAATGGATCCATTGATAGAATATTTATGGACAGGAAAGCTCCCCATTGACTGAAGTGAAGCATTGAAGCTCTTATCTAGAGCATCCAAATTTACATTGTAAGATGGAAGGCTATATAAGAGAGGATACGGTATGCCCCTATGCAGACGTTTAACATAGGAGGAAGCTAATTATGTGTTAAAGGAGGTGCACGAGGGGATATGTGGCACTCATATTGGGGGAAGATCTATATCAAACAAGAATATTTTTAGCCCATGATTACTAAAGATGCAACTGACTTTGTAAAGAGATGTGATACCTGCTAGAGATACGTCAATGTGATTCACATCCCTACCAATGAATAAACCCTTATTTCGACCCCATGGCCTTTTACTTAGTGGGGTATTGACATCTTGGGTCCATTTCTAACTGAACCAAGGCAAAGGTAACTCATAATCTTGGTAGTGGAATATTTTACTAAATAGGTGGAGGCTGAAGCTTTAGCATGTGTTAGTGCTGAGAAAACAATCAACTTCTTATAGAAGAATGTCATATTCATGTTTGGGATCCCTAAAATTCTCATTTTGACAACTGTAAATAATTTGATTGTGCCAAATTTAAAGAATTTACAGAAGGCTTAAAGATAGATCACTACTTCAGTTCTGTTTCTCATCCACAAACAAATGGTCAAGCAGAGGTATCTAATCCAACTGTTCTACAGGGTTAAAAAAGAAATTGGAAGGGATAAGACTAACTAGGCAGAGGAAGTCCCGAGTGTCTTATGGGCATATAGGACAACCCTTAAAAAGCCTATAAAAGAATATCCTTTTGTACTAACTTATGGAATGGAAGCAGTAATCCTAGTGGAGATTGGAATGCCTACTCAGAGGGCAAAAGTATTGTGACTTAGACAAGAATAAGGAGCTCATGAGGATTAATCTTGACTTTTTGGAAGGGATAAGAGAAAAGGCCTCTATGAGGTTAGTAGCTCAATAAAAAAAAGCGACCCGATATTTCAACAATCAAGTCAGAGGTCGACCCTTATCTGTGGGGGTTTTGGTCATGAGAAACCTAAATGCTACAGGAAAAAAAGAAGGACAATGCAAGTTATCTCCTACTTGGGATGAAAGTTACAACATTGTCAGAATTGTCCGAGCAAGAATATATCATCTGACTGACACAGAGGGGAATCAATTACCTCACGCTTGGAACTCTCAGCATCTAAAGAAGTAATATCAATAGTTTTATTCTCACTTTCTCTCCTGTCTTTAGTTGTGAATGTGTTATTCCCTTATGAAAGTAATGCTAGATAAATGTATCTCTTTTATTTATGTAAAGAACACTAGAAATTCCTTTATATCCTGATAGCAGCCATGTATTGAAGAAGGACTGTTATTATGAAAGACAGTCATCTAAATGGCTAACTAAGGCCATTTTCATCTCCCACGCTACTTCTATGTTGTACCTCTTATATCTTTTTTTTTTCACTTAGATGATTGTGTGTGATAAAAGCGACACATTAAGGAATATCTTGAACTCTTTTAATAAATTCCTATTCTCGGCATGAATCCTCCTTGAGGAAATTAAATTAAGGGTAGGGTAACAAGACTTTACCTTGTAAAACATTTCCTTCTGTAGAGGAGAGGTGATCACTCTAGAACGCGATTACCCACTTAACTAGTCTCAGGGATAAAGACTGGAACACACATATTATCATTCCTTTCCAAAAACTTCTAACCAATATTCTAAAATCAATCTACTAATTAATCCTAAAATATCTCTTTCGTTGTCAAGGGAAAATAAAAGGCAATCAATTAAGAGTAAAAATATTATTTATGCTCCCTTATAATATGATACCAACTTACATCACTGGGGGCTGCTTTAATTTTAAAGTAAAGAAATCAATAGGAATATAATAGTTAAGCTAAAGAAAAACATAATATAGTTGGTTAAAATATCCATAAAGAAAGAAAATATGACAAGCAACATTTTTCAAAATGCTTAAAGAGACTAAACACCATCAGTGAGACGATCTCAAAAATATTCAAATAAAACATCATTTTCAGTCAATTCCAAACAAAGAACTTTCAAGCCTCCTCGCTAGTCTCCCCTACGATGTCCATAAAGGCTTCCCCCTAAGGATCAATGGTCTTGGACACGTCAACTTCCCCAACAATCTTTTGAGTTGTTCCAGTAGTTAACACTTTATCATTCTTCTAGGTAGGAGGCTGAGGGGACTATATCCCGAGTTGGTCTGAAGATAGATTGGTCTCCGGCGCTACATCTTTGCCTTCGTATTAGCTATCTCCACTAACGACTTCAAAGAGGAGAAATCTTGATTAGGAAAGCACTCCTTAGCCTTCCCTAGAAAGGCATACCATCCTTTGGTATAAAAATTAGTAGCCTGAGACATCACCTCGCTGCCAAAATCATCAAAATTCTTATAGACCTTAAGTACACCATCATTTTTTTATAAATCTTTGTCCAATAATTCCCCTTTAAGGTGAGCAACATTAGCTTTCAACTCGGCCTCATTCTTCAATAGGCGCTTATACTTAAGATCAAACTTCTCAATATCCTTCCCCATCATATTCAGTTGTAAGGTTTCCTTGTCAAATTTGTCTTTTATATCTTCCATGTCTCTCTTCATAGATAAATTTTCTTTACAAACTCTATTAGATTCTTCATCAGCTGCCATGGCTAGATATTTTGCTCATACAAAACACCGCTTAACTACATTATGAGAAAAGGGAAAATAATTACCAAGTGCACAACATTAATATCATAGGCTCTCTAAGAATTGAGAGGTTTGTCGTGGAAATGGGAATGTTCATTTAAACCTGTGTAGATGAACCTGAACAAGTTGGTGATGTTAGTATAGATGTGCCCTAGTGTCATTTAATGACATTGTACTTTTATCCCTATAGTTACAAAATATTCATTTAAATAAAGTGTTTGTTTATTTGAGCATTTACCCTGTAGCATAATGTCAAATGAATTTATTATCAAGAGTTGATAATATGAGTGACAAATTCATTTAATATATATGCTATAAAATGTTCATAGTTGTTGGATTAATATATGGGTGATATTAATCTATAAACTATCACCTCTGTCTATTTTTCTTAATCAGTATATGATGTTGATAATAGGAGGTAGTGAGTCTCATGCTACTTGATATGAGATATCAAAGTAGACATGTGGATAATCATGTAATGGGTGGATCTAACTATGACGTTGTTGATACTCAAATTTTGGCGGTCCCCCAAAAATTCGATGTTGAAGGATTCCTGTCAGTAGAAACCCAAAAGAAACCAAAAATATCCACCTAAGCATCAAAAACCCAAAATGCGCCCAAAAAAAGGGAGAATAGGTGTAGAAAAGCCCATGGGACGGGTTGACCCACGATCACCAACCCACACCAGTAGGTCATTTGACCTAAGGTGTGCCAACATGGGTCACTTGACCTACAAGCATGGGTCCAGAATCCATAAACGTGGGTCATGAACCCACACCCGTAGATTTAGAACCCACACTCACGGGTCCCGACCTTGAGCATTAAAAATACAAATTTTTATCCATTTGGGAGGATTTTGGCACATTTCTGAAAAACCTCTCTTAGAGAGAGAAAACCCTACAAATTTTTGACGATTTATGACTCTCTCTCTCTCTCATCCAAGGCATTTGGAAACCCTTTTTTCTCTCAAACACTTAAATCAAAAATTATTTCTCATAGGATTTAGACCCATAAATTCAAACCAAGCTCCAACTAAGTCAAAGCACGCTACAAGGGTAATCACCCAGTCCCTCTGAGGATCTCACAATTATTTTTAGTTAAAAAAAATTACATTCATTGCGTTTTTCTTCTTTAACTACTCTTTTCTTGCATTTTTCATCATTTTTGCATTTTATTTTATTTTATTTTGAATATTTATTGTTTTGTGGTAATTTTGTGGTGATTTTGAAGTATGGATATATGATATATAGACGTAGTAGGTAGTTCGGGTGAATCCAGGAGTGTTTACATTTATTTTTGCATCATTTTTCTCCTTATAAAAAATGGGTATTTTGGTGCTAAAGTTAGTATTTTTATTATTGTTTTTTGCATTTTTATTAATTTTGCTATTCCCTTTATTTTCTTTCTTGATAAATTTATTGTTTTTATCATAAAGTCCACATTTTTATAGTAAAAATAGTATTTTTATCATTTTTATTATGTTATTTACACATTTATTATTTTTATTGTCTTTTTTTATAAATCTATTATTTTTATCATAAAATCCATATTTTTATGGTGCAAATAGTATTTCTATTATCTTTATCATTTTTTTT
>CATIWK010184030.1:0-26908 GCA_949634005.1 Mallotus japonicus
AATTGATTCAATTTTTTATTAATTTAACTGAAATGAATGGGTCCACCGTTAGCCAAGTCAGCAAGGTTAACGGCTCAGTTAAAACGAGGGGCATGGAAAGTTCATATTTTAAAAACTCGTATATAATTGAGCCAAAAAAAATGAAAGGGGTTTATCCGAGCTTCGGGCAAAACGTTAGGGGCAAAAATGAACCTTTCCCCTTTGGTTTCAGTGTTTTGTACTTTCATTTTTGGCCTTTTGGACTATTAGCCATTGATATCCCATATGTCGAGGCCTCTTGGCCTAGGTGACAAGGCATCCGTCTAAGGATGCCACTCTTGACGGTTCGAATCCCACAGGCTTCCCCCTCCCCCCCACTTTAGTAAAAAAAAAAAAAAAAAACTATTGATATTCCATATCAGTATTTTACTATAAGAATGACTCCAACTCTAAGGGGTACATGGATCAACATGAATAAGGAAAACCCACTTGAATAAGAATAATGACTTTTACTGACAAGAAAACACAATCCAGTCAGGTTTATGCATAATTTTTTCTTATATATATATATATCTCATATCATTCATTCCATCATCTCATTATCTCATCATACATATAAACATTCATTCAATATACATTATATCATCACTTTACTATACTCTACTCGTTCTATTATTGTTTTTTCCATGTAAATACTGACTTAAATTTCGGAGTGTTTGTGGGGAAAATACCACTCATTCACCTAGCTCTTCTCGTCAATGTAGGTTCCACAACAAAGATCGATTTCCTAGTTATTAGCTATACAACTTCCAAACTTATTTGCACTATTAGCTACGCAACCTACTATTTTTTTTTGACCAAATACGCAACCTACTAATTGAAGTTGACTGTATGTATTTATTTAGTTTTATATTCTAAAAAATTTTAGTTAGATTATATTTTAAAAATATAATAATATTTAATTTTTTATATTACTTTAAATTTTATCATTCTATTTAATTTATTTTTTTTATCCTATAACTGATCTTAATTTTGATATTATATTATATCATAAAATCACATAAATTAAATTAGTATTCACAAATGTATTCACATGTTGGCACTATTAGTTATGTAAAATTGTATGAAATATTTAAAAAAGATCATTTTTTATTTTATATATATTATAATCAAGGTAATTCTTATCTTTCCGTCTAGCTTATTTCATAATAAATAAATATTGTTCATTTTTTTTAATGCAAACTTGACTATAAAAGGTCTATTAGTATAAAAAAAAATTAAAGTATATATACTATCTTTTATAATTTAATTCTAAATTTTTAATTTCAATAAATGTTTTTAATTTAATAAAATTTTGACAGTTTTAATACAAATAGTGATTTTTGAAAATTTTAACAATTATAATGCAAAAATTTTTTTATTTAAAATTAAATAAAAACAACTATATGATAGCTAAAATTTACCTTTCATAAATTATGTCATTTTAAAAAGATTGTCTTTTTAATAATTTTTTACTTTATATTATTGTACTTTAATCCAAGCTAATGGTGATTGCATGATATTTCCGCATATATTTACTATAATTGTTGCTTTTTAACTGTTGTTTTTTGTTGTTTTGGTTGTTGTTTGTTGTTTTTTTAGTTATTGTTTTTGTTTTATTCATTTGTTTTTTGTTGTTTTTTTTCTTTTAAATAAAGTCTTCGCTTTTATTAGTATTAATAATAAAAATAAGAATATATTACATTTTTTGTTGTTATTTTTATTTTTATTTTATTTTAGTTGTTGTTTTTTAATTTTTTTTATTGTTTTGGTTGTTTTGTATTGTTTTTCCAATTGTTGTTTTTCGTTGTTTTTTTTGTTGGTTTGGTTGTTGTTTGTTGCTTTTCAAATACATTTTCACAATACATTAGCAAAATTCCAGTTACAATATGTTGGAAAAACAAAAAACAAATAAAAAGAATTAATCAACAAGTAATAAACCTTTTTGTCAAATTTTAGAGATTGGAATAGAACTTTCCAGAAGTTGCTAACTTTTGGCTTTTTTATACCAATAGACCTTGAATGAATGTTATGAACCAAAAAAAACAAAAATGATCATTGGACATTAAATTTCATAATGAAGCCCTGATGAGATTTATTTTCATTTTGCTCCTTTTATCTGTCAAAGTATACAATTACACTCTTTAATGTGAAACATAAAGTTCGTACAAATATGTTCGAACAGGGCGCCATGTCTACCCCAAGTTCTAGTCTAATGATCATTTCATCCTATAATTTATCCGGAGCAAATTATATTTTCCTCTCTAAGATTTGACTTAATTAATATTTGTCTCCCTCTTATTTAAAAGTTGAATATTTACCTCCCTCAACTTTTATTCCGTTAACATTTAAGAACTTTCGTTAGGGTTAGACCATTTTTTCAATTAAGTACTATATAAAAAGATTAAAATACCCTTTCAAATAGTAAAAAGCTATAATTAATTTTAAATCACTAATAATATTTTAGTCCTTAATATTTAGTAATATTAAATACATACCTTTCTCACTTGCTAATAATATGATTCATAAAAAAAAAAACCATATATACTATTAGTGTTTTATAATTAATTGTAGTTTTTTTTTTACTGGTTTTGCTGAGAAAAGTAACCAAAAATAAAACAAGCGATATCAAACCAAACTAAATTAAACAAGCAAGACAACTCAAACCCAAACTTGCAAAGGATCGTCATCGTAGCTTAGAAGTCAATAAAAATCTTTATAAAATCAACATAATGTGTTTCAACAAGAAAGCGCCTCACTTCCTCAAACTTCGAAAGTGATTTTCTTAAAAAACATCAATAACAAAAGAAGAATCACATAAATGTTTTTTGCCGACATGTTTCAGCAATATTCCACTAGGGAGTTCAATCATTAAAAGAAAGGAAAGTTTACAATTGTCTCACAAAACATTCATTTGTCTTTTGTTTGGTGCAACCATGAGTTCTCAAACCACTGAGGATGTAACCAATCTCTGCTCGTGTTTGGTGGCTGGTTCTCGTTGGAAAAAAAAATAAAAATTAACAGGTGAGAATTCGAACGTAGCACCAAGTGCCACTGCTTGTATTTGTTTTGAACCACAGCTCATGTACATATATATATATAGGCATGGTTCATCAATTAATTATATTGTAATTGAAAAAAAACACTCAACAAATTTGCATTGAAAAATGATAAAAACTAAGAAAATTAACAAGGAAAATATCCTCTTTTATGATCTGTAACTGGAAGAATTGTACATTAAATTTTTTATTTTTCCGTTTTGTTTTGGAGAGAGAGAAAAAGTTCAAAATTAATAAAATAGCTAGTCGAATATCCGTGTGTTGCACGGATTACTTATTAATAAATTATTTATTTATATCTTAATATATTTTATTAGTGAAAAATTTAAATTATAGAATATATATAAATAATAAAATTTACATAGTGGGTTTATATAGATTAAAAAATAATATAATAAAATTTTTAGCATAAATAAATAGTATAATAAATTTCTATTAATAGTATAATAAAAAGTATAGGGGTACTCTGAGGTTTAATTATGTTACACATAAATTTTTAGGTTTTAATACTGAAATATAAGATTAGTTATGATAAAATTAGTTATAAATTTAATTTTTGTTACCATAATTTTTTAGTTATAATAAGATTAGTTTTTAAAATTATTAGATTAGTATTAGTGAATATATAGTAGTGTTTTAGTTGAAAAATAATACTAAATAATTATTATATTATTATACTTTTAAAATTTTTAATGATTTGAAAAAAAAATTTAAGTGATTTGAGGTAGAAAAATATGTAGTATTTAAATATCTTTAAAAATTTAAGTAGTATTGAGATATATATGATAGTGTTTTAGTTAAAAATAATACTAAATAAATATGGTAAATATTTTATTTTTAATAAAAAATTAGGATTTTTAGTAGTTGACTCAATAGTTTTTAAAGTGAATACTCAAATATGAAGATAGACACTTATCAAATTTTTGGCTTAATAGCTTTAGAGCTCAGCATTTTATATACACTAGTCGTGAATTCGTGCGTTGCGTGAACTTTAAATAATATATATACACATTTTGATATAATTATTAAATAATTTTAATAAATTTAAAACTACAAATTAATTAAATATAAACAGGGCGATGAAGGAGCCCTAGGGGCAATGCACCCTTAGAGTCCTTAACCAACATTAAGAGTATGGATGAACAAGAAAAGTATAATATGGCCGAGCAAGGACGTACGTGAGGGGAAAAGTATACTGAAGGGTACTTTGGTATATATGAATGAATATTATATATTTATATTTATGAGGGTGTGATGAATGGAACATTATGATGTCTCCTCCTAATAATGTTTAAGGTGCTCCTTATGCTCTTTAAGGGGGTACCTTCAGTGTAAGCTCTCCACCATCCTCGAGGCTTGTGTACATGTTCAACCAAACAGCCTTAAGTGAGCTCCCTAGTTGAGAAGTTAAGCGACGGGCATCGAGTTCAGGGAAAGAGGAATTCAGTGTCTCCACGGAGAAGGAACTCTATGGACACTACGAGGCTAAGGTGCTCATAGTGCGTATTCTCCTAGACCCGAGGTTCAAAGGTAGCTTGCGCTATGCGCTAGCATATAGGGGAATTATGAGGTACATGTGGGATTCAAATATATGCAGGAATTATGAGACAAGTATAAGACCTACAAGTATGTGGGAGTTGTGAGGCAAATGTGTGATTCAGTAATGTGTGGGAATGGTGAGGCGAATACGAGGCTCGAGATAAGAATGAGGCTCAAATACATATATGGACTACAAGGTGAGCATGAGCCTTAAAACATATGTGGGAAAGAACGGGACAACGATAGTAGCAAACATGCGAGGTTGGTTAGGTTCGCCAACACTCGACTATAGATGGAGAACACTCGGTATTATTATGAGAAGCATGTTCATAAGTCTTGGTTGGCCTAAATATGAGGAAGTTTAGGACCCATACAGGTCGAATGTCAGGGCTGAAATGAGGACTCGTGACATTTGGTATCAGAGCAAATCAAAATGTGCGATGCGAGAAATATTAATATATAAACGCAATGCTATCGATGCGAAGACGAATGATTGTGGTTGAAACTATTTAATAATTTTTTATTATATATATATACACACACTAGTAAATAAGTACGTGCTTCACACGTAAACAATAACTTGTGATAGTCCATAAAATATTAAACATATACTTAAATATTATTATTATTATTATTATTATCAAATAAAAGGTTTAAAAATAATAAAAGTGTTATTTATTTATATATCAATTTAATATTAACTTAATGCATCTATAATTCATTGGAATCTTAATAAATATTTTATTTAAATAATTATATCAGTTCCTTCAATATTTTTTATATTTAATATTTTTTTTAATTCTAGAACTAATTTTATATAAAACAAATATTATGATCATAATTAACCATAAGATAAAAAAAATTATTAGCTATTTTCTTAATAAAATTTTAAAAATAATAAAAAGTTATATTTCCTTCATATAAAAATTTAAATATTACAACCTCGTTAAAATTATAATTTATTACAATTTTAAATTTTTTATTTGAGTAGCTATACTTTATTTCTTCAGTATATTTAATATTGCTACTTTTTTTGAAAATTAATATTACTACTTTTATTTACTCAAAAAGTAATTTAATGTAAATTATTAATTTCAACTACAAATTAAATGATAAAGATTAATTAATTTAATTTTTACTTTTTTTTATTAAATTTTATAAAAATATATAAAAATGATAATTATACTACTTTTTTTACAGAAATACTGCTCTCAAACAAATTATATGCTCTATTTTTTAGAATATGATTATAGATACAATACAAATAGAGATTTTTAATTAATTTAATTATAATTATTTACTCAGTAAACTTTAATTTAATAAGTATTTGAAAATAATAAGAGTATTATTTTATTTATATGTCTATCTATTTTTTTTTTAATTTTGATAGTGTTATATTACAACATAGTAATTTATTTCAATTTTAATTATTTACTTATTAAATTTAATATAGTAAGACTTATAAAATTATGTTATCTAATTTGATTTATATTAGATAAAATATAAGTAGACCTAGTTAAAATAGAAAAAATATATAATTTTAACAAAATTACTACTAATATTTTCAATAATTTAATTTTGTTAGGGATAAAATAGAAGTTAACATAATTAAAATACGAAACATACTCTCAATCAAATTAGAATTATAATTTAGTAAATATAATTTTTATTAGAGATAAAAAAAAATATTTGAGTGATTTAAGGTAGAAAAATATGTAGTATATAAATATCTTTAATATTATATATATATATATGTGTGTGTGTGTGTGTGTGTGTTTAGCAATAATAATAATTGGAGAAATAAAATAGAAAATAGAAAATAATTAATAAGTTACACATTTTTACTTATGTTAAAAAAAGAAAAATGTATTTTTTTTTGGAAATTAAAGAAAAAAAATATGTTTTTAATTGAATAAAAGGTGGATGTTTTAATTAGAATAAAAGATCTAATTTCTAATGAAAAAGAAGAGTGGTATTTTAGATGTAGTATAATTAAAGTGTTTTATATAAAATAAAACATATGTTTTTTAAAATAAGAATTTTATAAAAAGAAAAAGGTAACTAAACAAATTAAAAATAAAATATATTACATTAATTTTATTTTTTTAATTTTTTTTGCCATTATTTTTAAATATAATAGATTTTGTTTTGAGACTATAATAGTGTTTTAGTTAAAAAAAATTTTTAAAAAAGAATTTCTAATGGTATAGGAAAAATGATCGAGTGATTTAGAAAAAAAATGATTGAGTTATTTGAAATTAAAAAATATGTATTATATAAAAACTTTTAGAATTTAAGTAGTATAAGAATATGTATAATAGTGTTTTATTTAAAAAATAATACTAAAATTATAATAAATATTTTATATTAATGAAAATTAGAATTTTTAAGAATTTGACGCATTAAATTTTAGGATAAATATTCAAATGTGAAGATACATACTTCATACTTATTAAATTTTTGGCTTAATGATTTTAAAGTTCAACATTATATAAATATATATATGATAAGTACAAAAAATTAAAAAATTATTTATTTAAAAACTTATTTTGAAAAGATAAAAAATTAATTCCGTTTTTAATATATATTTTAATTTTTGAATTATTTGTGAAAATTTTCCAAAAATATTTTCTTAATTTAAGTTTTTATGTGAATATTCAGTTTAGTTTATCTTCGGTTTGAACGGATACACATCTATGCCCAGTCATCATCCATCGACTTCTGGGCCCTTTTTCCCCTTGGCGCGTGATCGTCATTCATGCGCAAACTGGGACAAGCGCAACAGGCAACCCCAACCCAATCAAATCTTAAAATCTTAATTAATTTATTACAATTAAAAAAAAAAAAAAACACCTCTCTCTCTCTCTCTCTCTCTCGTTCGTCAGAAAAAAAAAAAAAAAAAAAGCCACCACTTCTCTAATAATCGAATGCTCTTCTCCTTCTCTCAATTCTCCGTCACTTTCCCTAGAAAATAATTGCATTTTTCCTTTTCTTATGGGCCGGAATCCTACTACTCTCCCCGAACTAGACGATTCCGCTAGCAACATCACCAACGCCGCCGCCTCCACAGACGGAGACGTTAATGGCGTCGTCAGTAATGCCAACACCTACAACAACGCCGATCAAGTATTGCACTCGATCCGAGACCGTATTATTTTTAAACGAAATCCTAACTTCACCGCAACTCCTAATAACAACCAAAACAGAGCCACGAACAAATCGTCTCTGGATCGACGCAGCAACACAAGCAGCAGCAGATGGCACCACAGTAACAACACAAGCAGAGGAACTAATCACCGCAAGGGATTGTGCTTTTGGTTTCCGTTTAGAGGCGTTTATTTATTGTATTTTGTGATTTTTTTAGCGGTTTTTGGTTTTGCTATGGCGTCTATGATTCTACAGAGTTCGATCACGAGATTAGTGAGTAAAGGAGGATGGAGTGATCATTTTTATCACCGGAGGAGATCAATTAGAGATGATTTGAGATTAGGTACTACCTTGAAGTTCCTTCCGTCATTTCGGCTGGTTGACCGTCACCTTACATTGCAAGGTGATAATAGAGTAGGGATTCGAGCCCCGAGGCTTGCTCTTGTAAGTAGTTGTGTATGTGTGTGTCGTTTTTTTTTTGTTGCTTGTTTTTGGTTTGCCATTTTCTTAATTGTGTCAATTCATTATTTTAGTTAATTTTTTTGTTTGTTTATCTGCTGTTTTTGTGTGTTTAGAATAGAACTCTGCACCTTTTTATAATTTTTATTGGTTTTTCTTTAAAATCTTAGTAATGGAAGTTGGTTTTTAATTATTAGTTTAACTTTAGTGGGTTTTAGCAATTCAGCTGAGCTGGGACTTCTCTTGATAAAATAACTAAATTTAACTATGGAAAGAAAAATGAAATATAACGTTCTAAATTTCATAATAGTGTATCTTCACTTGTTTAACGTTTTTCAATTATGGTTTTAACCATTTAAGAAAGTTGTCTTGAGCCTTTTTTTTTGTTATGTTCCATGTGATTCCCTAGTTAATTGGCTTTTTTTTCTTTTGAAATTTTTTTAGGGATGAACAACCTTGTGCTATGTTTTATTAAATACTTATTAACTCTGCTCTGCATTTTGATTGAGTTGGTACTAAGTATTCAAAACAAATGGAAAATAGAGTATTAGATGGTTAATAAATTTTTAGAAGATGAATATCTTATTAGGTCCAAAGTTGAGGAAAGCTTATTTAAGCTCCACTATATGTGAGGATCTCATTATGTGTAGTTTCAAGAAATTAGAATTCAGTGGTTGGTGTATGTTGTGGGAGATAAAAAGCTCAAGAATTTGGAGGGACCATTTAATCTTTTGTAGTGGGACCAAACTTGCAACTTTTAAGACAGAAATCTAGGAAGGTTGTAGGCAGAAGTATTTTTAAAAGTTTTCCCTGCGAACAAGGGTGTCCATGTAGAATGGGACTCAGGGTATAGATAGGCTTTATTTCTTTAATGAGTTTTAAACATTAATATGCAATCATAGCTAGCCATTGAGTTTGGCTAATTTCATAATTCAAAAGGCATCTTATTTATACATTTTGGTTTTATGAAGTGGCTTGAAGATCTATTTTAAGGATGCCTTTTGTGATTGTTGGCAGATTTTAGGAAACATGAAGAAAGATCCACAATCATTGATGCTTGTCACTGTGGCGAAGAGTTTACAGAAACTTGGTTATGGGCTTAAGGTGATTTCCTCCAGCAATTATGTGTATTATTTGGTTGACGTTGATTCCTATTTGTCACATCATCTCTTCAATAGATTTTGCTTATTTCTGAAAAAAAAAAAGATGTTTGGATGGAAGGAGGACGATTTGTTTTACTTTAGTATTCTCAGCTGCTACTTGAGAAAGCTTATTCATGTGGCATGCCATTGTCAGATTTATGCAGTAGAGGAGAATGGGAAATCACAACCAGTGTGGGAGCAATTGGGTGGTCGGATATCAAATTTACGCCCAGAGCAATATGGCAATATTGATTGGTCAATGTAATGTTTTCTGTTTGATACATTGTGGTATTTCTTAAATTCATTCCACTTTAGGTTTTTAATTTTGCAACTATTACTTAGGGATAAGTATTAAAATGTACTTTATGATTTGACCTTTTTTTTTTTTCACATGAAGAGGTGTGGTTTTTATTTTGACATTATAGGTCTATGGTTTCATTCTTCTAACACTTGAATTTCCTATCAACAAATATCATCATTATTTTACGATAAAATATTAATATAACATTAACTTTTAGTAATGAAATTATTTTATATGTGATTTACTATTAACATATCTACTTGGATATTTTTAAAAATATTATAAATTTAATTTTAAAATTTTTTATTCTTGATAAAATAAAAAATACATCTTAATATTATTTATTATAAGTTCATTGTAATTAGTTCAATGCTGCATTACTTGCTAAATAATTTTCTTATTAAATGTCCATACTGTTCTAATACTATATTATATATTCTTAATAATATTATTGAGTAGGGTGTTAAAATGCAAAAAAAAAAAAAAGAGTTTACATGTCAAGAAAAAAAAAAACAGATCTCTACGTGAAAAGGTATCTAACTATAGAGTACTTTTTGTACTTCTCCCCTATATATTTATGACTGAGAATTTCTTTGAAATTTTGTTTTATGGTTAATTTACTAGGTATTGTTAATTTACACATTCTTCTTCTGCAGTTTTGAAGGTGTTATTATTGATTCACTTGATGCCCAAGAGGTTATTTCAAGGTGGGTAGATTTATTCTCTATATGGATGACTAAACTTTATGATGTTATTCAGGAGTTCCTTTGTTTCATCAATTGCTCAGATTGATCTGCTTGGATATGGTGTGACGTTTATCATATTTAATCAACTTTCTCAAATTTCTTTTGACTAATTGATATTTATGGTAATTTATAAGCTTAACATGTTGTGATATCTTTCCTTTTATTTGTGGTCATTTATCCACAATTACTCTTTTCTTGAGGTATTAGCACAGTTGTGTTGCTTGTGTACTCTTGTACTAGAATCACCATTAATTAGGGGTATGCGGATCAAGGTATTATTTGCAAAATAACAACTATTAAATATTTAATGTATTTTAGGAGAACAAACATGGTTATATTTGTTAAAATTTTGACGGTAGTTTTAAAATAGAACTGATATGCGAAGGTTGGAAACTTTGATGACAATTTATGGTGCAATTGCCTGAATTTCATAAATAACTATCTGTCTCCAGGTTCATGTTTTAGATCTGAATATCTGTTGCTTTAGTTTGAGATGCTGTGATTAGTGAGTTTTATATTTATGCAGCCTTATGCAGGAGCCTTTTTGTTCAGTACCAGTCATATGGATAATCCAAGAAGATACACTTGCAAATCGTCTTCCGGTGTATATGGAAATGGGCTGGCAAAATCTTGTGTCTCATTGGAGAAGAGCATTTAAGAGGGCTAGTGTTGTTGTATTTCCAGATTTTGCTATGCCGGTAATTATTTCTTATCATTATGATGTTGCACCACATTTATGGTCAGCCATGTGATGGATGTTCTTATGATATACCAATTTATATTCCTTGTGTCAGATGCTATATGGTACGCTTGACACTGGAAACTTCTTCGTGATTCCTGGATCACCAGTGGATGTGTGGTCTGCTGAAACTTACAGTAAGACCCACTCTAGGCACCAAGTAAGGTTAAGCAAGGGATTCAATGAGAATGATCTGTTGGTTCTAGTTGTTGGGAGTTCTTTCTTTTATGATGAGCTGTCATTGGACTATGCTGTGGCCATGCATTCTCTAGGACCTCTACTAGTCAAATATGCTAGAAGAAAAGATGCTGAAGGGTCATTTAAATTTGTTTTCTTATGCGGTAATTCAACTGATGGTGATGCTTTGCAGGTAGTCAGCTACCCTGTTTTAATGTTTCCTGTTTGTTTTAGACCAGTGAAATTTCCACGAACATCACCTGCTAGTCACTAATACCACATTGAATAGGCAAGAATAATAATAACTTTGTGATGCCTGCAAACAGAGTCATGTTGCCTTGTTATCTCTATATCATCTCCTAGGAATATGTAATTTTATGGACTATATGGAAATTTGTAGTTTTACCTGATTTAGATACAGGATATGAACATCATATGAAATTCATGGACATGCTTAACAATGTGAATCTTATAAGATCTCATGTACTATAACTGCTAAAATACCAAACTATCTAAACGAGGCCCTTCGGTGATTTCATAGCAGCATATATCAAACTGTAGATGAATTGACTGTAAGCCAATTGCAACATTTTGTGTACATAATGCAGTTAATATAAATTTAATAGCAATAAATCCTAACAAAAATATGCATGAGTCAAAAATATTAAGCTTACAAACTAAAAATTGCATCACTATCTCTGTGTTTATACCAAAAGTTATCTTGGATTCACATTTTTTAATTCACTTATTAAGGCTTAATGAGTTATGCAAGACGAGATAGTATTTTCTAATATCACCCCTAGTACACTAGTTGAGACTGCATAAGTTTAATAGTAGCTGTGGAAATGGAGCTAATCATAAAAAATTGATCTATCTGGTGATAAATGACATTAGTTTGATATTTAACATTGCTCACTCTTCTCTAGGTTGTTTCCATTGGCATTCTGTCCAGATTCACCATCGACATCCATTATAATATTTCAAAGCTCTTATTTACAAACAAAACTTTCTTTCTTCTTGGACAAGCTCACCCCATAGTGTTCATATACAGCAGTCAGCATGAGAAACTATAGAAACTGCAATAATAGACTTTGGTTCGAACTCTCAAGCAAAGTCATATTTTGTCTCAAAATGTCTTTGTGGTCTGCTCTTTGTGGATAATTACCAGACTTGTAGTATGCTATCCCTGATGAAGCTCTTTCTCTTTCCCATTGGAAAAGCCTAACTAGACTTGACTTAAGATATAAGGGTGTACATGCAAACTTACAAGGTTTAACTCACCTTGTAGTAAATTTTTAATTTTTTTTATTATTTCATTTTATTTTATTTTTTTGAGGAAAGAAGCAGCAGTCATTGAAGGGAATAAATATAAATACAAATGGGTCTTAAAAGAAGGAAAGTAATAAAATTTAGATTTTACCTTGGGAAACAATTTTTAGTTTATTTTTAGGATTTGATGAATTTATTGGGCTTTTTCTAAACAGGATGTTGCTTCTCGCTTGGGGCTTCTTGATGGTTCTGTAAGGCATTTTGGCTTAAATGATGATGTCAACAGTGTGCTATTAATGGCAGATATTGTCCTTTATGGCTCTTCCCAGGATGAACAAGGGTTTCCTCCTATACTTGTCCGAGCCATGACATTTGGAATCCCTATCATTGCTCCTGATATTCCTGTCATGAAGAAATATGCAAGTCCATCTAATTTTTGTCCTTGTCACTTGTTTCTTTCCAATTTATGATGAATTTCTTTTCTCTTTATTCTCTTATTGTTTATTTAAATGATAAAGTTATTCTGAAATTACAGGTCACTGATGGAGTTCATGGGTTAATTTTTAAAAAATATAATCCTGATTCTTTGATGAGAGCTTTCTCGCTTTTGATATCTGATGGGAAACTTTCAAGATTTGGTAAAACTGTTGCTTCCTCTGGGAGACTGCTTGCTAAAAACATGCTGGCATCAGAATGCATAATGGGTTATGCAAGTCTACTGGAGAATGCACTTAGTTTTCCTTCAGACGTTGTGCTGCCAGGCCCATCATCCCAGATTCAGCAGAAGGTATGGGAATGGAACTTGTTCTGGAATGAAGTAGGACTCGAAACTGATGATCTATTACACATGGATGCAAGGAATTCTTCTTTCAGAGAATCTAGCATTGTGTATTCACTTGAGGAAGAGTTGACAAATCATGTGGATTCAGCTAATGTCTCTGGAAATGGGACTGAAATTATTGTTCCAGATGTCCCAACTCAAGCTGATTGGGATATTTTAAGGGAAATAGAAAGCTTAGAAGAATATGAGAGGCTAGAGATGGAGGAGGTATGCCATTTACTTGCTAGTACAATGCTTTCTAGAGTCTTGTATGTGGTTGCTAGTTTCCTGTCCCCCAAAATTTTTTTTTGGCTGAAATGCGGAATTATTTCATGATTTGTAGCTTGAAGAAAGAAATGATAGAAGCCCTGGTGTCTGGGATGACATATATCGCAATGCTCGAAAATCTGAGAAACTGAAGTTTGAGGCAAATGAAAGGGATGATGGAGAGCTTGAAAGGACAGGCCAGCCAGTATGTATTTATGAGATATATAATGGACCTGGGGCCTGGCCATTTTTGCACCATGGTTCTTTGTACCGTGGGTTAAGTCTTGTAAGTTTCTTTAGCCATATACTGGTTAATTAATTATTAGAGTACAGCATACCTGTCAATAAATAGCAATAGGTTTGAAGATGTTAATTTGAAATCAACAAATAGACTTCTCACATCTGCACCTGCATGCATCCATTATTTAAATGTGCACCAGTACCTTTTTCCCTTTTGACATGCAAATGCGCATGAGGAAGAGGGATGGGATATTGATCCCTCTTTCTTTGACCTGGTCTAATTTTGTCTCCATGTGGTATTCTTTTTATTTCATAAATATGCATAAAAAAAATCATCTAGGGTGAAATTTGACCTCTTGAAGTTATGTGCGCTTGATATGTACAAGGGACGTGTTAAACACACATCTTCATACTACCTTTTTTTTTTTCCTGCAATTTTTTAATATGGTTGGTATGTGTCAGAGGTATGCCTTGGAATGTGCATGTGTCTGAGAGATTTCTTACTCACAAGTGTTTTCTACTTCATAGCAAGATCTATATTGTTTTCTTGTTCTCTCATTGCCATTTAGTTAATTCATTTGACAATTGCAGCAAGTTGATTGTCTTGTGTTTTTTTGTATTGGCAAATAAAAGAAATTGATAGAAGGAAGCAAGAAAAAGGACCTATGGTAGTTTTTTTTTAAACAATTTTACTATTCAATATTTAATTATGATTATTATCTAAAATTTGGATTGCATAATGCATTTGTATGAGATAAATATGTTTTTGAGTGCAATTTTGGTGACTTCTGATTGCATTTAGCTAGGCTGCTTTTTGAGTAGCAAAACATCTTTTCTTATTCATGCTGCATCTCTATATGCTAGTCTACAAAATCACGGAGATCAAGATCAGATGATGTGGATGCAGTTGGCCGGCTTCCCATTTTAAATGACACTTACTATCGCAATATACTCTGTGAGATTGGAGGAATGTTTTCTGTTGCAAATAAGGTGGATAATGTTCACCAGAGACCTTGGATTGGGTTTCAGTCATGGCGTGCTGCTGGTAGGCAGGTACCTTTTATGCTGGTGGAAATTGTATTTCATTGAATTCAATTTAATTTAATTTTCTTACTTTTCGATCATTTTTTATTTTGTTCAATTAGATTATATTTCCTGTTCCCCCCCCTCCTTTTTTTTCTTTCTTCTTTTGTGATCCTTCAGCTGAATATTTTGTGTTGACCAAGTAAGACGTACAGCCTTCTTTTAATTGTAGGGATTGTTTAGAAAAATTCTACTTGGTTGTCCTTCTATAAAATCTCAACTCAATTAACCCTTAGTCCCAAAGTATAAATGGAACCTTTTTTATAGTCAATCTACAGTGTAACCTCACTGAAATAAAATACTAGTACAATTTAGGCCCCTTTTGCTTCCTTTATCATCAAATGCAATGCAATTAAATTCTCCCAAGTTTTAGGAGGCAAACAAGATTGACACTTTAGGTTAATTGATTTAGCTTTTGATGTTCACAAGCTTCCCTTTGCAGTTTTAACGGCTACTTTTTTCTTGAAGCAGGTTTCATTATCCATTGAGGCTGAAAGGATTTTGGAAGAAAAGATACAAAGAGAAACTAAAGGAGACGTGATGTACTTTTGGGCACGCTTGGACGTGGATAGTGGAGTTACAGGAAGCATTAATGAACTCACTTTTTGGTCCATGTGTGATATCTTGAACGGAGGACACTGCAGGTCAGTTGCATATTCTACCCCCAAAAAAAAAAAAAAAAGAACTGTTATATTGATTTAACAGTTATATTTGTCAGTATATGCATCAAATGCATAATTTTTGGCGTACAATTGTATCTCATGCTTATGCTGTTAATTTTGGCTTAATAACTCAGTGGTATGAATATGATGATGGTCCCTTCCGTTCTAGCCTTGCCAAATACCAACAAAGACTGTTCAAAATCAAATTCAGGAAAGAATTGTTTTTCGTGGTCTATTTCCATTGTTGCTCAGTCATATGTGGAAATAGCTCATTATTTCTGAAGACTTCAATTGTAAAATAAGCCAAAATCATAGGGCAAGGCAATTTGGGTATATGCAGTGTCATTGGAAGAATATTTTACTTCTGGATTGTTAGCATATGTTTTTTTTAGAATTTGGTACTCTTGGATTGTTAGCATTTGTTCTGAGGCTAAGATCTACTACTTGAAGATGAAATGTGGTCTAAATTTAACTGTTTATGGTTTCTGAATGGACACAGAACTGCTTTTGAAGCTGCCTTCCGACAGATGTATGCTGTACCATCGAATTTTGATGTTCTTCCCCCTATGCCAGAAGATGGAGGTCACTGGTCTACCTTGCATTGCTGGGTGATGCCAACACCTTCCTTTCTGGAGTTTGTTATGTTTGCTCGGTAAGCTGTAAAGGATATTATTTTTTTGCAGATATCTCGAGTGACAGAACAACATTGATTAATAACTTGATTGTTACTGAGTTAACTGTATTTGAACTGCAGGATGTTTGTTGATTCTCTTGATGCCTTGAACACCAATTCTACTCGAGAGAACTTTTGTCTGCTGAGTTCCTCAGATCTTGAGGTAAGATGCTTCAATCCTGCAGTGCCTGTTCCATTTGTTCAGAGAGAGCATTATTATACGATCTTAAGCATTCTCATTTAATGCCGGCAGGAAAAACACTGTTATTGTCGAATATTGGAAGTTCTTGTTAATGTCTGGGCTTACCACAGTGCACGGAAAATGGTCTACATAGATCCACGAACGGGTTCTTTAAAAGAGCAGCACCCAGTTGAACAACGAAAAATTATATTGGCAAAGTACTTTAATCTTACATTGTTAAAGAGTATGGATGAAGATTTTGCAGAGGCTGCAGATGATGGCGATCATCCAAGAGAGAGATGGTTGTGGCCATTAACTGGAGAAGTGCATTGGCAAGGGATTTATGAAAGAGAGAGGGAAGAAAGATATAGGCAAAAGATGGACAAAAAGAGGAAAACAAAAGAGAAATTATATGAGAGGTTGAGATCTGGATACAAACAAAAACCGCTTGGGAGGAGAAAAATTTTGCAATCCTGGGAACAGAGATTGATATAATATGAACAGCAGATGTACCTATACAATTTTGGAATCGTTGACGCCTAACACAACAACTAAACCCCTCGTTGCTCAATTTGGGAAATGGGGAAAATTGTCGCAGATGAAGAAGCTTATATTTTTCTAGTGGCTTCAACATGCCTTTTCTATGATTTTCTCAATTTTTCTGAATACACGGTTGCGGAACGGAGGTGAAGAGAAGTTCCATGAGAATGCAGATCATGGTCCGGGAAATTTGAGGTGTGTTGTTGAATAGAAGAATTTAAATCGCATGGACTTTTCTATCCGGCATTAATTCAAATTCTTTTTCATCATGCAAAATAGTACACAGCATTGTATTCTTTCATTATTGTACATTCTTCCTACAATGTAGAGACAATTTTCGATTGGAATCATAGTAGATTCATTATTCTTTCTCTGTAATTTTTTTCTTTATCGTATTGCTTATGAAATAGGACATGGTGAAATGATAATCAATTCGATTTAGAACTCATTGATTATATGAATAGAACTGGGAAAGATGGAACAAGGTAGCAGTAGAAGTCTTTTGCTAGCAGCTGTTCAGCATCATCTATTATCTCATGTCAAAGCTTATATGTAATAGAAGAGTTAGATGCGTCTCAATCCTGCATTTAAAAAGCCGAATACTTGAGAGAAGGTTACACTGCTTCAAACCTCATGCTTGATGATATTCTTCAGTTTGTTGCTGTCTTCTCTTTCACTAGTTTTCAATTCGTAAGTGGGCTGTTAATTTAGATGGGGTTCACATTCTTTTAGAAGATTTCCCCAGTTGTGCTTCTGAAATTGTATCCAAGGAGTTCTCTCCTTCCTAATTTATAAAATCTTTCCTTCTAAAAAAAAAAAAAGTCGAATACTCTACCATTGAGTTAGAAATTTATAAAACGTAAAAAATTAATACCCTGTTGAGTTCTATGCTGGTGAGCTAAATAGGATGTCCATGGCATCCACTTGTGCAATGAACTAAACACTTCAACCCTAAACCCTAAATTTTGGCAAGTGTTGAAATGGTAAAATTATAAGTTGAAATGTCAATTTGAAAAATACATGACTCGTAGATGTATTATGCCTAAATGGTAATACTGAAAAGACATAAATACAATAACTAAGCCATGCAAAGATAAGAAAAACTATCCTACGGCAGTTTCCAAAACTATGTCAATCTTGAGATCATAATTGGATCCTTGCCAGCACTTTCTTGCCCAAACATAAAAGGGCTCATTTACAATGATCTAGTTTAGCCATTATTACTTTGAGGACGTTGCAACTTGAGAAGATGTGATAGACCTGCAACTACATGTAAACGACTGCTTGGAACACCTGTCTTTGCCAATGCCCTCCCATTTTTATCCAACAGTACAAAGCAAGGAACATATCTTATGTCGTAATGGAGAAGCTGCATACAATCAACAGCATCAATAGTCAGCCAACCCATCATAGCAAGCTATATCTTTATTAAGGGATGAGATCTTAAGAATATAGATAGCACACTCAATAAAGAAAAGCAAGTTTTCCAGTAACTCATAATTAGTTGCAGCATTCACTCTTATTCATCACCCACATATAGATTTGATCAAAAATCAGTCTCCGTTCTCAATTGAACATTTGATGTGCTTACTAAGGCACTCCTTATGTCCCTCACCACAACTATCTTGAAATAATTCCACAGGTGTAAGACATGCATTTTTTAACTGTAATAGTCCCCCCCTCTATGTGTGTGTGAGCACGCGTATTAACTTTGATTATCAACGTCCCAAAACCCAGTATACCAAATTGTGATATCCTATTCAGTTCTTTTTAAGTCATCCACGAAGAAATAGCTCATTCAATGCTCCATAATGTAATGAATAATACTATTATGGCATAATAAAACACAAAAAATAACCTAAACACAACTAGCAAAAAAAAAAAAAAAAAAAAAAAGAAGATAACCCTGCACCCAGAATCGTTATGTTCATGTTCATGCCAACACAATGAACAATACAAAACTTGATTGCACCAATGAAGCAATAACTTCAAGCTCCAACGAACTTACATGAATAAAATTGAAGAGTACGTAAATTACCTCAGGCAACCATTTCTCATTCTCTGCATCTGCCATAACAATATTGAGCCAACTTGAGTTCCTATCCTCAACCTCTGAGACAAAATCAAGCAGAGAATTGCACAGCCTGCATTTGGGCGAGTAAAACTCAAGCACTGTAGCCTCTTTCCCACTTGCTAGTGCAGAAGCAAATGCACTCTGCTCTGCCTCTGCTTGCTCATCAGGAGTCAATGCCTTGAGGGACTTCAAGCTGTTGTTTCTGCTCGTTCTGGGATTAAAGTTATTGACCCAAGAATTGGAAAGTGTGTTAAATGAATTGAAAGCAATTAATCCAAGAGTTTGCATAGATTTGAATATCCAAGGAGCCTCAAAAGAACAAAGATTAGGGTTTTGACGATTTTGTTCAACATCCCATGGCCATTTCAAGCAAAATAATGATTGTTTTGAAGCAGGATTTTTCTTCATCTGCAGTAGAAAAAAATTAAAAAAAGGCAACACAAACAAGATTAGTTATGAATGTTTACAGATACCTCCATCAACTTCAGTTTAAAATCTAAATCAAAGGATCAATGATTCAGAAAGCTGCGAAATTCATTCGAATCCAGAAACCCTATACAAACCCTAAACTATGAACCCTTAAATATGTAGGTATCAGGACATGTCAAGATTACGCATATGGTCGGTCCATCAAGTTCATTCCCTTCCCTACATGACCTCTCTCTCTATTTGCCAGCTAATTAATTCATGTTGTCTTAGCAGCTGATTAAAGATGAGAAACATGCCAAAAAAGGGTCATGAGCTGGACCTTATATATATATATATTATAATGCATCAGATTATATGAGTCCGTCCATGAACTGAGACTTCAATTTTTTTCACACTTCAAAGAGGTGGTCTACTCCAAATGCAAAATCATAATGTCTTTAATGCTAGCATATGACCAGTACTTGAATCTTGATTCGAAGCTTAAGCTTTTCAAATCAGCAGAGGACTGCTTGCTGTAATTGTTTAATTGCTATGAAAAAATTAAACAAGCAATTACTGCTGAGCATTTTTCTTTTGACTTTTATGCGGTATTAGATAAGTTGCTTCTCTTACATGGCCCATAATGCTAGTAAAATTATCTTAGTAATTTTAAGGACATAATTTACTACAAATAAAAATTATAAATATTTAATAAAAAAATTTTAAAATTGTAGAAACTAGACTGAATATTTTTTTAATTATTAGTATCTTTGCACCTAACAAGGATCTAATGCACTGAAAATAAAAATATTAAAAAAAAAACAGCACAGGGGATTCAGAATGCGATTTTTTTTCTAGTTAGGCAAAAAGCTCGACCATATGAGCATTAAAAAAAAATCCTAATGGGTAACTAAAATAGCCCATCAAAATTCAACATAAAAAAACCAAGCAAAAGTAATCAGGTTTGAAGCAAACAACAATCCCTCCTACAGTAACATAAACAGGATAAATGGTAGCTGCAACACATTTTCCATCTGGGTTTTGCTTCAATCACAGGGAACTACCCAGAATCTCCATTAACTGATGTTCCTACCAATGCTAGCTTTCTACATTTTGGGTGTGAAGAAACGGTAAATTCTGGTTGTTAGGACTAAAAAAAGAGGGAATTTGATGGAAGTTGAGAGCAGTCCACTTCTGAAGCTGTTTAGATGATGGATGGATCCAAGAAAAAGGACAGCAAAGTGATTTTATTTATCCCAAACATAAAATAAAAGACCAATCGCAAAAACAAGCCAAATGCACATCCCTTCCACAATGCAACAGCCACATTTATAGGAATAATAACTAAACCTAAAAGCACAGAGCAACAACAGATGTTTGAAAAAAAATACTAAAAGGAATAATAATATTTACCTTTTAAGAAGTGAGAAATCAGATCCTGGAAGAGCAATAGCAGTAGCACTCTGTCTCCACTGATAGCCACAATAGACAAAAAAAAAAAAAAAGAGAGAGAATTTACAATAAATAAATAAATAAATAAATAAATGTTCATTGCAATAATTCTAGGCTCTTAAAAGACAACCTTCAACGTATTGTTCTCAATTTGCAATTGAACAGGATGATGCTGAAGCATTTTCATGCATTGAGACAGACAGAGTTAGGGCTACCACTGGACTCTCTTTTTTCACCTATATCCCCATCTCCTATTGCAGCTGCTAGTTCAGGCTAATAAGTCTACAAACCTCAGCTTAAGTCTTCTGGAGTCAAGCTCCGACGCCCTGGAATTGAAGAAGCCTGCCATAGGCCTCCACTTTTACCTCATAACAGGCCTTCCAACTTTCATCAACAAAGTACAAATTAATATCATCTCTTCAAATAAAAAAGAAATTACATTTAATTACAAATTTTTTATATATAATATGTTTAGAATATGCCACTAAAATTAAAATAAAAAACTATTATTTAATTTAAAAATTTAATAGGTTTCAAATATATATTTTTTGGAATAAAATTTATTATTAAATTAAAAATTTAATATGATTAGATATACATTATTAAAAAAAATTTATTAACTGGAAAATTTGAATAATTTTAACCAGTCAAAAAATAATTTTAAATTAAATTTATTTACAAATTCAATATTTGGTTTAAATGAAAATTTTTGTAAAATTTATTTCGAAGTTTAACTTTTTAATTTTATAGAATTGCTTGAAATTAAATCAATTTTTATTAACGAAATATATTTGATTAAAATTTATTTTTAAAAATTAATTTTATTTGAAATTTATTTTAAAATAAAATAAAACTTTTGGTGAAATTTAATCAAATAAGAGGTAAATTAATATGTTAATAAATGAAAAATAAAAATACAATATTCATAAAACAATAGTTTCAACCCGATTATTAAGGCCGGGTCACTTTTGATTTGAAAAGAATCAGAACCGGGCCCGACCCAAAGTTTCAACAGAAAATTACTAAACCTCCCGCCCTTGAAAAATATTACAACTTTACATTTCCACTGTTTCGTTAGGGTTTTAAAATAATAATAACAATTTCCAAAAACCCCATTAAAAAAAAAAAAAAAAAACAAAACAAAAAACCTAATCTCTTTCTCTGTTTTCCTCTTTCAAAAGCATCAGGTAAAATTTAGCACTATCTTCGCTTCAAAAATCCCATTTTTAATTGTTGCATGCAATAATCCTGCTACCCAATTCCTTGTTTGTTGCCATTTTTGTGTAAAATCTTCAAGCTTTAGCTTTTACTTTATCTGAATTATCATCAGATTGCTTTGGTTTTCACTCTTTTTATGCTTTTTATAGGTCTTTCTGAATTCTTTATTTATGGTGTTGAGGATGTTTTGGTGGTGTTTAGTGCATTTATAGTTACTGGTGAGGTGGAATTGTGCTGTTTGTTTAGAGTGGAAATGTGATGAAGAAACAGAAGAAGAAAAGTGGAACTTTTTTTTTTTTTAAAGCACACATTAAAACACAATGTGGCTTTCTGCTATTATTTACCATGTTTCACACTCTTTGTATGTGTCTGTGGGTGTGTGTGTGGAGAAAAAGGATTGAGGTTGACATGTAGCATTCATATGTTTTGGTAGGGAAATCCTATTCCCCCCTCCCCCTCCTCTCTTCTTTTTTCACATATTTTACTGTTTAGTTTGTGTTCTGCTATTGCTTAACCAGCGATATACCATCTCCCTTTGTCCCTAATTGTATCTCCCTCGCTTTCCAAATGTTTATATTAAATTTGGCATTCTTGGCATTTGGCATAGAAAGTATACAATTTGGATGTCTAAATTATTGTGTAGTTTGGATACTTGTGTGCGTAGTGGAGAATGAAACCTATGCATTGTTAAGTTCATCCTCTCATGAAGGTCTAGACTGGGAAGCCATACATTTTTTTATCAGTGACATACAGTTTCAGTCATAAAATTGTTGCAAGTTATCTTTGTTTGTGGTGCTCATAAATGTGATGTGAATAGTTTCTAGGCATTTGTTATATCTATGATTACAATACCTTGATTTCTGTCCCTTAACATGTAGGTCTGCATGCTAAAAGGCGGTGGACGCCTAGGCATCATGCATGCTATAAAGGGTGGCTGGGTTGGCCAAACTTATGCCCTATCAAAGCGCAATGAGTCTGGAGGGAGGAAGTCTCGCCTTCGTATTTCAAAGAAGGAGAGGAAGGAAATGGTTCAATCCTTTATAAAAAAGTAATTTGCTTGATGTCTTCTGTGAATTTTTTTTTTTTTTTTTTTAATTTGTTTGGTCTGAAGATAATCACTAAATTTAACTGCATCAATAATCAACCCCATCTCCTGCTTATGTATTATAAAAAATAAAACTCAGACCTTTCCTTTATTCCTTTCATACTGGAAGTTGCATGACATGCAGATGTAATTGTTGAATGTTTCAAATAAGTAGATTTTGCAATGTAGGGAGAACATTTTCTTAATAAGCAAAGAGAGAATATTTCAGGGTGCTGGAGGTGAGGCTGGTCCCAACTCATGTAGAGACAAATTTTCAAAACTTTATAGCATCTTTTATGTAATAGGTATTAGACAGGTTTGTAACATGTGCTTATGCAAAACAATTGACATCCAAAAGCTTCACAGTGTTATTATGAGATTTTTATTGGTTAGATTGGTTGTCTTCTTGATAATTTTTGTCTACCCCCCTTTGCCTTGTTATTAGAGTAGCCATTTACTTCTTTGATAAATCATTCATCGAGAATGCTTGCTTTCAGGTACCAGAGTTCAAACGATGGAAATTTTCCCTCTTTAAATCTGACGCATAAAGAAGTTGGTGGATCCTTCTACACGATAAGGGAGATCATCAGAGAAATTATCCAAGAGAATAGAGTTCTGGGTCCTGCTAAGTCCTTGCCAGAGGAGAAGGATTCTGATAAGTTATTCACACAGCACCCATTGGGCACAATTTCCTCAGCACCTGAAGTTTCTCCTTCCATGTTACCTAATGGAATTGCATTTGTATCTGATCAGCATCAGGATTCAAGTGAAGAGCATTATTTTATTTCCAAGGAGTTTCTTTGTCAGGGGTTTAACAATAGCAAGATCGTTAATGTTAGTCATGAACTTGCAATTGAAGAATGTGATGAAACAAAGGCTGTGTTGGATCAAGTAAATGAACCACTAGAAACAAAGAAAAGTATGGAAGAAGTGGTTGTATCTAGGAGTAAAGTAACTCAAATGGCAGATGTGACTGTAGAGACATTTCCATTACCATCTGTCACTCAGCCAGCTTACAACTTGGATGGAAATTCTGATGAAGTTGAGGGTTTAAAAGGAACCTTAGTAGAAAAAGATGTCAAAAAGGTGCCCTTGGGGCGAATATATGACACTTCTATGTCAGATGGAATGAATTTGTCAGATAATTCTTCTTTGGTGGATGACAAGGTAAAAAATCCAGCAGATTCATTGCTGGAAGGTGGCTCCAGATTGGAGGATGAGAAAGCAGTGGACCATATTGTGGAGCTTCATTTAGAAAAATCAAATTCTTCTGCTACTGATGGCATTGTCCATGATACTAAGGTTGACATAGACATTGAAGTGAAGTCATCTCATGATGATATGGAAAATGCTGAGACTAAGGTGAGTTTTATTTGTTGTGCTTTGTATCTTTTGTCAATTTTATGGGAAGCAGCTTTGTAAAATATTTATCTCTAACATCTTTAATTTTTTTTTTCTTAAATCAATATTAGCAACAAACTTCTTATATCATGTGTAAAACAAAGTTTAAAATATATGCATTCCTATGTCAAGGAAATAATTTAGAACATAAAGTGACTAAAATGAGCGGACCTAATTAGTTAAAACATAAATGTTTTACAAGCTCATTTGTATGATTTTCCTTGGTTGTTGTCCATGATATTTGGAGTTCTAAATGAGATATTAATTTCATATTTAACTAATATTATTCTCATAAAAATAGGAAAATCAAATGTTATTTTTGATGTTTGCAATCACTGTGGTGACATTTTATGATGCAACAGAGGGATCAAGTAGAAAAACAGAAAAGCAAATATAGCATTTATTGAAACCATGAAAGTTTATGCAAAATATATTTGTGGTATAGGACTATTGTTTTTGTTTTTTTTTTCAATTGCTACATATTGGTCTGGTGCTGTTGTGGTGAGCTGCAGGCTTATGCTTGAGAGTGAATAAACTACAGCTTCTTCTGTCTCTTTTCTTGCTTCTTCTGAATAATTGTAATGAAATGGCTTGTGGTACAGGCCTAACTCAATTAAAGTTTGTCATTTAAATGTTACTATTTTGAGGCCTAGGTTCTTTTTTGTTTTTTGTGAATTTTTTTTAATTTTATTTTTGCTATTAGAAATGTCATTTGCATCAGATAGTTAAGTATGATGTCAAAATTTTGAAAATTTGTTGCATATTTGAGGCTGAAAGTCTGAACCTTTTAGTGCCTTAATGGTATTTCACAGTAGGAGTTTTTTTTTAAAACAAAAATTGAACTTGTTTTACTTGGTGAATACTTTTTTTAAACAGTTCTTCTGCAGAATTTCATGAGAAATTAGTATAATATTAAGGAAAAAGATTGAATTAGTATTTGAATTAAAATTCTTAAACTGTTTAGTCTCAAACTGAAACATCTGGTACCTGAGTTGAAACTAATTTTATACACTTAGCAAATTCTATTTGTGATTATCCATATATTTTTGTATGAGAAATTGTCAGTTTTGAAGCAGCCTGTAGCAAACAGGTTTCTTGTTTTGGACTGTATTATTGCTTTTTTTTTTTATCCTTTATTTTCTTTTGACAACTTGTTGGAAACCTTCCAGTAGATTTTCATGGTTTGTGCTGACATTCAGCCTACATATTGATGGATTGAAGTAATTGTGGTGCATTTAGACGTACAGGACATTGGTGGGACCATTTATATGCTAACAATCAATGGCAAAACATTGGTAGTGATTATCTCGCTTAGATGGAAGCAGCCTAAATTTCATGCTTTGTTATAAAGAGAAATGATCTTTGTAGGTCATTGTGGATTCTGTCTTTTATAGAATGTTGCAGCAGTGTGCTATGGAAGAGAGGTTTGTTGTTAGGTTGTTTGCATCCAGCAACTAGTCAATTGCCTTGTGCGTATGCAGTTCATAATGGTCAAATAGAATTGCTTAAATATTGTGAATGTCATCACCGTGTGGATTCCCATTTTGATAGCTTTAATAATATCCTCTGGTATGGCCACTAAAGGACTCATGTTATTATAATTCATGTGTCTGCATTCATTAATTCTCCTGCTTTTAATTAAGCTCTTAAAATGAATTGATGCATAAAAAATGGGTTATTTCAAGTAAGAAAGTGTCTTGCACAATGTTTGTGGTTTACTTATCTAGGTTGAAATTCATCACGTGAGTCGTTGTATGTGCATACTATCAATGGCTACAAGAAAATTGATGGCTTAGTGATAAGTTCATATGAAATTGTGGGGATGGCATAATTGGGGTTTGGAGCAAGAGCAACTGCTGAACTATTCTTCGTGTTCTTTTGCAGGTTGTAGATGCAGCAAATGACACCCAAATTAAGGTTCTGAATGGCACATAAGCTAATACCAAAATCAGCATCCCAATCTCCCAACAGGAAGCTATTCAAAATAAAGCTGATGCTCAACGCCATGGTATCTCTCAGAAAGGTAGTGCTCCAACTTTAGAGAGAATTAAAATGTAAGTACATACAATAAACACCTCCAAACAAGTTACTGTGATCTGCAATCTTCTTTTAGTTCATCAAATGGTGTATTTGTTACGTGTTTTAGTCTAACCAATTGCTCTTTTGCTTGGTTTGTGGGCAGTGAATCATGGGAAGGTGCATCTAAAAA
>CATIWK010184079.1:0-10815 GCA_949634005.1 Mallotus japonicus
ACAATCACTTCTTCCAAAGATGGGAAATTGAAGGCGACATTAGCTGAGCAGAAGCTTGTGAGGCATGGTAGACCATCAAGTCTTAAAAATGTTAATTTGCCAAATCCAATCTCATGATCTTCTACTGCATCTTCTCCTTCTTCAGTCATTGCCATAACTTGTTGCATCATTTCGCAATCCTTTATATCCATTCTTCTGAGTTGAACAAGGCTAGCTGAGGCAGTCATCAGATTTATCAAACCATGACACTTTGATACTTCCAAGTCTGTTAGATTTTGAAATGATGATACTGATGAAGAAGATACTAAAACTTTCAACAGCGGAAGAAGTGACGTGGGATTTTCTTCCCCACTAATATCTCTGAAAAAAGAATCACTGGCAACAAGCTTGATCTCCACATTGGGAAATTTATTAAGGAAATCATATTCAAAAAGTGGGAATTCACCAGGAAAGCATCTGAGTTCAAGAGCTTTTAGTCTGCCAAGGAACTCGACTTGAAATTTTTCAGTCCATGGGATACTCTTCATGGCGTTCCATTCAGCGTGAAGTTCTTCCAAGCTTGGGATTGCAACCTAGGCAAACAAATGAACTATTATTAAATGCAAATTATGTGAAATTAAATTTTAGTTTAAATGCAAAATGTAGAATTTGTTCAATTGATTGTAAAATAAAGATGATGATTAATTTAACTGACCTTGCAGCAAAAAAGTGGTGAAAGAAGAACATCCTCGCCAAGTGCTTCCTCCTTTGTGTCAATAATCATGCTTGAATATTGTTGGGTTGAAGAAAATAAATTCATGTTTTGGCAGTCAATAAAATCAATTTTTTTCAAGGATGGGCACTTAAGAACACCGTTTCCAGAATAGAAACTCAACAAGCTAGGCAAACACTCGAGACTCAAGGATTCTAGTGAAGGAAATATGGTCTTATGATCCTGCCATATAGCTAATTCATCGTCTCCAACCATTATTATCTGTTCCACCGAAGAACATCCTTTTATTTCCATTTGTTGGAGATTTTCAAGACCCAAAGCTACAGAATGGGTGAATATATGGGTCAAGTGGCTGCAATTTTGAACTTTGAGCAAGGTTAGATTCTTAAAACTCAAAATTCCTTGAGGATCCAAAGCTACAGACTGGGTGAATATATGCCTCAACATAGGAAGATCAATCAAATGCAGTTCCTTTAACTCGATCATCGGCACATCATCAGCTTCATCAGCATTTAGCTCTTTCAAATCAAACACTTCTACTAATGAATCACATTTTTCTACAACCAGCACTCTCAACCTTTTCAAATACGGCAGTCGATTTGATGGTATGGCATTTGAGAATGATCCACACTTATCCACCACCAACGTAGCTAATTTAACATAGCTTACCTGGTATAATGACAACTTGTTGAATGGAAATTGTCGATGCCAGTTTTCTTTCAGCATAGGAAATTTTGACAGTTTTAAATCTGGAAGGTCTCGATATCCAACCTAATTAAAAATTGAAATTTAAATATTTCATTAATGGAGAAAATAAATTAATAATAGTAATCTAACAAGAATATATATTATTATAAGCTAACAATTACCATGTTCTTGTGCAATTGATGGATTGTGGCATTGAGATCGCCTTCCCAATCGTATCTCCTTTTAAATTCCCATCCAAATTTTACATGGTCCAGCTTCGGTGTTCTTAGGACTCCTGGACAGAAAATACTCAAATTGGGACTACCAGATACTTCCACTTCTTCTAAAGATGGGAAATGGAAGGTGTAACTATCCGAGCAGAAGCTTATGAGGCTTTGTAAATCCCAGAGTGCTAAATTTCTCAATTTGTTGAAGACAATCTCACCTATTATTCTGCTCTGCTCACTTGCTACTATTTCTGTCAAGGAAACACAAGATCTTGCTGTCAACGTCGCAAGTTGCACCAAACTTTTGGCCACGGATGGTGAGAACAGGTTTTTCAATCCATTGCATTTATATACTTTTAGAGTGGTCAAATTTTGGAAAGAAGCAGAAGATGGTGCTAAATTAATCAAATCTTCACAAGACATCACTTCCAGTGTCTCAAGATATTCAAATAATGGGCTCTGCAGTAGTAGGGAGGAAGTCTTCCAGATAATCTTCAAATCATCAACACCATCTAGCTTTAGAGCTCTTACCTGAGGAATTGGTAGTATCATGGCATTTTCCTGGTCACCGCCACTAGGCCCTTCTGATACGAATAGCTCTTGGAGAGCAGAAATTTCGACGACAAGCTTTTTGAGATTTGGTAACTTTTGAAGGAAATCAAAGAGAGAAAAACCTGATTGTGGTGTAAAGAAGCGATGCATAACAACTTTTATTTTGGAGAAGAACTCTGGCGGAAATTCACAATCCAGCATCATTCTGGTGGACTTGCTGTCTAATGACAGCTTTTCCAAATTGGAAAGCACCTATTTCATTTAATTAATACATACATTTAATTGAAGTAGTAAATCAGCAATAGCGACTCCATCAGATAATTGTGCAATAGCGACTCCATCAGACTATAAGATTATTGTTCATTCAACTTTTACATTTTGTTGAAGTTTGAATACTTGTTCATTTTTAGTGATTCAATTTTAATTTGATTTTTTAAAAAATTATGTTTAAAATTTTTAGTCCTTCAAATTTTTTTTAGAACCTTTTATTCTCAAAAATTTTAATTTTTCAATTTAGTCCACAATTTTCAAAGAATTTAAAAAATTCATATGCTCTAATACCAATTTAAGGTGAGTCAACTCTTATTACGTAGAATCACCTCTCAAAATGATTTTCAAAATTTTTCTTATTTCTATAGACATATAAAAAATACAAATTTATTGGTAAAAAATTTTAAATTTTGGACTGAAATGGTAATCTTCGATTATTTTTAAGGACAAAATTTTTTTAAGCGAATGTCATAAAACTAAATATAAGTTTGGTACGATACTCTCTTGTGCATTTGACCCACCATATTATTGTACAAAACTTTTTTTTTTTAGTCTAATTACCAGTATCTAAAATTTACTAAAATCTTAATAATTTAGTTCGATCCTGGTAGAACTATAAAGAGGATAAAAGTGTGTCAATAACTAATTTAACATAACTACATACACTAAATTTTGAACTTACTATCTAATTTAACGAGAACATCTCCCTACCAATTGATTCTACCGATTGTTTTTTTTATCGTACAGAGCTTATATAAACACTCGTTTATTATAATACTTTCCTTTTTTGGACAATTATTATATAATACTTTCCTATTAAATTAAATTTTTTACTTTTCCTATTAGAAGTAAATTACACTCCGGCAATTATCACTTTATTATAATACTTTCCTTATTTTACAAAGATTTAAGATCGGAGAAAGGAATTCATAAATTTACCTTATGGCTGAAAAGGGGTATACTGTTAACATGAAGCTTTTGCTCCCATTCATCATCCGCCTTTGGTCTAGCTTGTTCCGTTGTGATGATTTTTGGACATTCATATATACTGATCTGTTTCAATGCTGGACATTCCAACAGGTTACCACCTTCTGGGTAGAAACTTGAAAAGTTTGGCAAACATTCGAGTTTCACAGATTTTAGTGAAGGTAAAATGGTGTGAGATGCCTCTACTTCGTCCTTTTTTATTATTCCATCCATCATGTGACAATTTTTAATCTTTACCTCTTGGAGTTGTACGAGGCATCTTGCTTCTGTTTGAGTAAATATGTACTTTAAACTGCTACAATTATCAACTTCCAACAGCTTAAGGTTCTTCAAGTCCAAAATTCCGTTAGGATCCTTGTTCCATAAACGCCTCAACTTTGGTAGATCACTTAAGTGTAATGCACTTAGTCGGGGCAACAACCCAACATGCCCTTCATTTGTGGTCAATCCTTCCAAGTCAAATACTTCTTCTACTGAGGCAGACTTTCTCACCTCTAACCTTGTCAACTGGTTCATAGACTGTAGTAGATGGGATGATACAGCTTTTGTGAAAATTTCACAGTTGTCCACTATTAGTGTTCGTACATTATGGAAGCGCCTCCCCAGGTGTTGGTCATGCCAAATCTTTCCAAGCTCTGGATACTTGGACAGTTGGAAATCCACATCGATCTTTAAATTCCAAAATATAGGATTAGTCAAAAATTTTATAAATAAAAATGTTGTCAAATTGTCATGAAATAATTAAAATAAAATAATTAGAAAAATTAATTCATACACACCTGTTTTATCAAGAAGGATGCTATAGTCGCATTAAGATTTCCCTCCCAGAATTGTTTATCTGGATATTTATTTATTGACCGTAGCTTTGGTGTGGTTGAGACTCCACAGGAGAAAATCTTCATTTGAGGACATTCGTGAACAACTACATCTTCCAAGACTGGCAAACTGAAGTCATGATTCCCTGAGCAAAAGCTAGTGAGATGACTTAAAGCTTCAAGTTTCAAGATTTTCAATTTGCTGAAAGTAATAATCTCATCCTCTGAATGATATTTTCCATCATTTTCCACCACTTGAGTCATCATATAACAATGCCACACCCTCAGTGTTTTGAGTTGCACCATAGCTTTTGCTGTTGAAACTGTCATCAAGCTTTTCAACTTCGGACATAAGCTCACTTCAAGAGTTGCTAAATTTTGGAACATGATATGCTTGTTATGCATAAGTGGTGGTTTCACTCCAACATCTGCCTTCCATATGTGCTTTAAATAATAACAATCAGATATCTCCAAATGTTTTAGCCGTACAAGTGTTGAAAAGTTTTCCTCTAAAAGTAGCTCTTCTTCTAATAAAGCTCGGTGAACAATTAGTTTCTCCAAATTGTACAGTGCTTTAAGGAAGCAATGTAGATGCGTTTGGTCCCTTAAGGCTAGCAGCTTAAGTACTTTTAGCTTGGAAAAGCAATACTCCGCAAGAAATTGGGCACGCTGTAATCTCAATAGATCCTTATGTTCTACTGTCAACTCCTCCAAGTTGTGCTTGCCCTTAAACAGAAGAAAATTTAAAAAAAAAATGAAACGAAAAAACTTATTCAAATAAAAACATTTATTTATTAAATTTTTATTCTGTTTTATTACTGTATGATACTTTCATTTGGCTTACATCAAGTTTTTATATCTTTTGGTTATGTGTATAAAGAAGGTTTAATAAAACATAAATATGTGTAATAAAATAAGATAAATTTGTTCAACAAAAAGAGAACACAATAAATGTATGAGAACTAAATAGAAGAAACTGTGAACCTTTTGTACTTTTTTAATCTAATGATAAAAAAATCAAATTTTTATAATTTCCAGAATTAATTTCTCAATAGTTTACATTTCTTTCTATTTTAACTATTAAATATTGCAATCGAATGGAAAAATAAAAATTATATATGAAATCTTTAGTCTGTCATATTAAAAGAAATAAAATTTTAAAAAATTAACCTATTTTTAACTTTTTCCTTTATATAAAATTAAAAAACTTATTTTCTAAAAATCTAAATTGAAAGGGGCTAGGGGGAATAGAGAAACAGGAAATTATTGATTGAAAGAAAGAGAGTGGGAAAAGATAAAAAGAAAATGATAATATTATTTATTAAAAAATAATTATAATTTAAAATCAGGGCTAAAAATAAAAATTTGACATAAAGGCTTGGAATATTTTTTGTCAATTTGAAGTTATTGACTAAAATTTAAATAAATGTGAAAATTTCATATTAAAAGAAACCAATTTTTTTTTTTTTAAAAAAAGCTAAAATTGATAAATTTGCATAAATGTTATTTTTTTAATTCTGATTTTTATAAATTTTGTTGCTGGACATATATTACTTTGATGATGTTAAAGATGTACTTTGGATTTCCTTTTACCCATCAAAAGAAGAGACACATTCATACCTTTTCCAACATAAAGAGAGATTGAGATGCAATGTTGCATAATTGGCCCTCTTCTTCTTCATAATAACCAAATTTCATTGCTTTGTTACAGCCACTCACATCCAAACATTTCAACTTTGGCCACTCGGCTCTATACCTCCCTCCATACAAACTCTTCAGTTTCCGTAGCTCACAAAGTATTAGAGATGTTAGCTCAGGAAACTTAAAATATGGCTGCTCTGATTCTGCACCTTCTTCAATTTTCGCAACAATCTCCTCTACAGCACCACAATCTCTGATTTCTAATTGCTGGAGTTGCAAAAGACCTCCTCTGGCTATGGAGGCTGGACAAATATTTTTTAGAACCTCACAATCAAAAACATGAATGGACTTCAGTTCTTGAAAAGTAAAAGCTGTTTGTGGATCCTTACTCCATATTAATTTCAGTTTGTGAAGACTGCTTATTCTCAGTTCTCTCAGCTTAAACGCCACCACATCATTTACCTCTGCCTCTGGGAATTCAAATATCTCTTGCAATGAATCACAACTCCAAAGGTCCAATTTCTCCAGTATATAGAATCTTGGTAACACATTCCGTGGAAAAACAGTTAATAGTTTTTGGCAAAATTGAATTGCCAAGGATTTTAGTTTGCAAAAGGAATGAGGTGCGAGTTGACTGTGCCATATACTTTTCAAGTTATCGATAGAGGCAAGATTCATTTCCTCCAAGTTAGAGAATTCGACCTGAAAAGAGAAAATCAACATAAAATTTGTCTTTCCATGAAAGTTTAACATTTATAGTTGAATAAATAAATAAATGAATGGCTCACCATTGCATCAAAGAGAGATTGAATTTCAAAGTTGGGGTTAACTTGTTCGGCTTCTCCACTGCCCATCTTATTTTCATCTATACCCTTGGTACGACAGTGTACAAAGGTCATCAAGGCAGGGCAATAACCTATATTCAATTCTCTAAGAGACTGAAATTCAATTGGACGCCAAGCAGTGCAGAATCCAATCAACTTGGGAAGAAATTGAAGTCTCATGGTGTCCAGTTTAGGGAAGGGTTGTATCTTAGCCATCCTCTCTGCCTCTTCTTCTTCTAAAGATTCCTCTGTGAGCATTATCTCTTCCATGGACTTACAATTGGATATCACAAGTTTTTTGAGGTGCAAAAGACTTTTAACAATTGAAGTGGTAAATAAATATTTCAAATTATGGCAGTGGGAGACAATGAAGCTTGTTAAGTTGGAAGATGTTGCGGAGAGATGGTCTTGCCATATCTTTTCACAACAAATTGATTCTATTTTTAGATCATCCAAGTTGGGGAGACAAACCTGCACCATGTGATTTAGTAAAATCACAATTATAATTTTAGGTAAAATAACATGTTTATGGCTTAATTTTGAGCAAAAATAATTGGTAATAGAGTTACTATTCTATTTTTATAATTTAAAATAATAATATTTTATTAAACTACTAATTAATAGAACAGAATTTATATTTGTGGCTTTTTTATTTAATAAATATAATTTAATCTAGTTAAATATTTTTAAAATATATTACACAATCTTAATTAAGAATAATCAATTAATTGAAAATTTATCTTTATATTTTTATTCTTATTGTTGTTTAAACGCATATAAAGCTAAAACTACTTTTTCCTTTCAAATCAATAAAAAAATTATCTTAATTTTTAATGTTAAGGAATATTTTGATAATAATTAAATATGGCAGAAAGTATAGTTGTCGTTTGAATATATATATATTTTAAAAATATTTTTTATATGGATAAAACTCAATCGATTTTGAGAATGTTATAATTTGTGTTATATTTTAAATAATGTTTAAACTCAATTAAATTTAAAATAGATAATTGAATTCAATAGATATTTAAAATCTAACAAAAGTTATAATGTTGACAAAACTAATTGAATTTATGTAAATATAAAAAATTTTATTCGTATATGATATAGTAAGTAAAATTATTTACTTTAATTATTAAAATAATACTTGATTAATTTTATTTGTCATCGTTATTGAAACTAATAATTTAAGAAAGAAATATTTTTAATTTTTAATTTTTTGATATTATTTTTATTGAGTAAATATAGTTATTATGAAATTTAATAATATAATAAATTATAAATAAAAATAAAATTATTTATTTAAAATATAAAAAATTTTCAAGTTTTAGGACTAAAATATAAAAAAAAAGTTTAATTTTAATGGTTGACTAACGGAAAATTGGTTTTACTAACAGGAAAATTTTTTAAAACTTATAGAACTTGATTGTTAAGAATTAAGCATTCAGGACTTAATTGTAAAAATTATATAACTTTTAGGATTACAAATGTTATTATCCCTTTTGCTAATATACTATATGACATCTATCAAATTTTTTTTTTTTTTTTACGTTATACTAACTCATCCTTCCGTTAGTTTTGCTGCTAAATCATTGACTAAAATGCAATTTTCTACCAGAAAATATTTCCTTTTACTCCTTGATTATAGCGTTCCTTTTCGTCACAATATTTTATTCCAAAAAATAAAATTTGTAAAAACAAGAATTCTATATAGTGAAAAGTAATAGTACTATTACAAATTTTTATCTTAATGTTTTTTTTAATTTAAAATTTTTTAAAATATACATTCATATTTTAAATTTAAAATATTAAAAAAATTAAAATAAGTGACTTATTTTTTACTTGTGAAAATAATCATCTAAATTGCAAAAATTATATGAATTTTAAAAATATAAAACTTCAAGGACCAAAAGGAAATATTTTCAATTAAAAAATTATAGTTGAAGTCTATGAATTAACAATAAAACTAAAGGAGTGATGAGTTAGTATAACGGAAACAAAACTCAGAGATGTTATAATGTACCAAAACAATAGAAATTGACTAATATATTTAAATAAATCTCATGGGGTTTTAATAATTTACCACTTAATTAATATCTCCTTATACTTTGTCAACTTTCTTAAAATACTTCAAACATCATAAAATATAGAAAATATTTTTAAAAAATAATCTTTCAAACTTAATATGTTTGGTTAAATATATAATATAATTAAAAATTAAATAATTATTATGAATTTTTCAATATATTTAGTTATTATTAAAATATTCTCTACCTATATATTAATAACAAAATATTTTGCTTTTTATTAATTTGAAATAAAAATATTTTATCTTTAAACTATTGCGTTTAAATAAAATAGAAATAGTATTTTCTAATTAATTAAACTATTATTTAATAAAAACGCATAACATACTTTTAAGTTGTTATTTAACTACATTAAAGCGATAAAAAAACTTTTAAAATTTATTCATTTAATAACTTAAAATAAATTTAGAGAATAAATATTAAAAATTGCTTAATATGCGCAAAAAATATGACTTTAATACAACATAATTAAAATTAAAAAACTCAATACAAGAAAATTTAAAATTTTAAAAAATTAAAAATGAATTTTTCTTACTATTTTTATTATTACAGCTCTTATTAGGGTATATATATGTATTTATATAAATAGTTATATACATTTGAATTGAAATAAATGATACACATTTGCATATTGAAGAAAGATATTATATTACTATTAGTATTATTATTATTATTATTTTCAACATACAAATTCTGCTTAAACATTAAAAATTAATAAAGAAAATATCTTTCGAAAAACATTAAACCGGACAAACTGACAAGCAGACCGCGACACGATAAGAAATTTATTTTGCAAAAGTTTTTTTCTTTTTTTTTGCCTCCATCGTCAAGGGACTCTATCTACTGGAATGAGGGAATTTTTTAATAGCAGAACCCTACAAATATCATTTTTCATAACAAATTTGACAAAATGTGTGGACGTACCAGTCTGTTAAAAAGTGAAAATGAAGCGCCAAGCTCACCCTCTATTGCTAACTGATCAACTGTCACTTGCTTGTGTCTCCCTTTAGTTTCCTTTTCCTGGCAAAAGCTTCTCAGCTGCGGTAGATCGATCAGTGTCAAGGAGCACAACTGAGTCAATTCGACAACATTCACAACATCTTCCTCCCTACTCCCAGTAATTGAAAAGAGAGTTATTAGATTCTCACAATTTCGGACTTCTAAAACTTTTAGTTTGCTAAGAGAGTCTGCTGCCAGTTGCCCCTGACAAATATCCTCCAAATTCATTAGATTTTTAAGAAACAAGGAGTGTAGCATGGGAAAGGCAGGAGGTGATGACCACTTTGTTGAATGGATCATATGCTGAATCCCAACATCATTTTGGACGTGAAGATGCTTCAATTGTGGAAAGCCATCCCCATCAAGATCATACAGCACATTCTCGATTCCCCTCACTTCATCTAAATACAAATCTTCAGTTTCCTTCAACAACCCTTTAATCCCATGCTCCGAATGAATGCTTGTCTTGAACCTGAGCTTCAATGTTCTTAAGGATTCATTGTTCACACTCCAGTCCCATGCTTCTCCAATCACTATTCTGTAATTTTTCAAATTGTTGAGATTCAAGAACAGAGACTTCGGCACTATCTTAGCATCTAGAACTTGCATTTCCAAAGTTGTCAAGCCAGACAACTGTTCCAACTCAATAAGGCTTGCATTGCCGTCTGACTTCCACTCCACAAAACTGTTTTTCATATACAGTGCTTCCAACAAGGTTAGTTTTGATAACACATATGCAGGAATAACTTTGAGCTTGGAACAATTGCTCAAATCTAGCAATTTCAGTCGAGTCAGTTGCTCTATTTCTCTTGGCAACTCAACAATATAAGAGTCCGCGAAACTCAGGATTTGTAGTTGCTTCAGCTCTCCAATAATAGCTACATTGCCCAACTGACCTCGATGCAAACACAAGGCATGAAGGTTTGTTAGGAAACCAAGTGAGAAAGGTAGAGACTCAAAACATATCCCAGTAATATCCAGTGCTTTGAGTTTCCTGATCCCTTCAAAGAATGC
>CATIWK010184172.1:0-13400 GCA_949634005.1 Mallotus japonicus
ACACACTAATTAGGAGGAATAAAATAACTTCCTAAATAAAGAATAAAGATTTAATTCCTAATATATACAATCAAATCTTTGACTTTCTAGAGCTCACTTCAACACTCCCCCTCAAGTTGGTGAGTGTATGTCAATCATTCCAAACTTGCCAAGTGAGTTGTGGAACATTTTTCCAGATACAGCCTTTGTGAGGATGTCACCTAGTTGAGTCTCAGAAGAAATGAACGGAAGATCAATTGTTCCTTGATTCAAATGATCTTTGATGAAGTGCCTGTCAACCTCCACATGCTTAGTCCGATCATGTTGAACTAGGTTGTTTGCAATTGCTATGGCTGCCTTATTATCACAATGTAACAACATAGGCTTCAGATGATTTAGTCTCAGATCCTGAACAATTCGTCTTATCCAGAGCAATTCACAAAAACCATGTGCCATTCCTCTAAACTTAGCTTCAGCACTTGACCTTACTACGACTTTTTGTTTCTTGCTCCTCCAAGTGACTAGATTTTTTCCAATAAACATGAAGTACCTAGATGTTGATTTTCGATCAATTTGATCTCCAGCCCAGTCAGCATTTGTATAGCCAACAATTTCATAATCATTATTCTCCCAAAAAATAAACCTTTACCCAGAGAAGACTTTAGGTATCTTAGCACTCGGTATACCGCATCCATATGTTCTATACTCGGAGACTGCATGAATTGACTTATAACACTTATTGCATAAGCAATGTCCAGCCGAGTATGAAATAAGTAAATTAATATTCCCACTAACCTTTGATACTGAGCTTTATCAGTTGGAACTTGACTTTCTCGAATTGATAATCCATGGTTGACTTTTATTGGAGTATCGGCTGGCTTGCAATCAAGCATGCCTGTTTTTGTCAGCAAATCCATTACATACTTCCATTGGCAGAGAGAAATTTCTTGAGTTGATCTTGCAACTTCAATCCCTAAAAAATACTTCAAGTTACCCAGATCGTTAAGTTCAAACTCGGTTGCTAACTATCTTTGCAGGGTTGTTATCTCACTCGAATCATTTCCAGTGACTACCATATCATCAACATACATAATAAGAGCAGTGACTTTACCCGTCTTTTTTTTATGAATAGTGTATGGTCAGCATCACTTTGTTTATAACCGAGCTTCCTCATAAATGTTGAGAGTCATCCAAACCATGCTAGAGGTGATTGCTTGAGTCCGTACAATGCTCTTTTTAGTTTGCATAATCGATCAGTGTACCTTATTCCGAGTGGTGGATCCATATACACTTCTTCATCTATGGTTCCATTCAAAAAAGCATTTTTTACATCAAACTGTCGTAGTGGCCAGTCTAGGTTGACAACTATTGAAATAAGGACTCGAATGGTGTTCATTTTTGCTACTAGGGCAAATGTATCTCCATAGTTAATTCCATACTTCTGAGTATATCCCTTTGCAACCAACTGAGCTTTATATCGATTAATGCTTCCATCTGAATTCAGTTTGACGATGAATATCCACCTGCATCCGACTGTTTCTTTCCTTTAGGAAGTGGAACAAGTTCCCATATGGAGTTTTTCTGTAATGCTTCCATTTCATCATTCATGGCTTTCTTCCAATCCAGATCAGCTAGAGCCTCCTGCACATTACTCAGAATAGATACATTAGATAATTGATTTATAGTATATGCATGTGATTTTGACAAACGATTTGTTGATATGAAATTATTGATGGGATATTTAGCTTTGGTATTGAGGTCCAGATCATATTGTCTTTTTGGAATCCCTCTATTTATTCTAGAAGGATAACGGGGCTCAGTATTTGGAGTTACTAAAGGAGATGAGTTTACCTCATTGTGCACATCCGGAGTTTCTTCAGCTTTTGGTGTGGACTGGGAAGATGTACTATCTTGATTAGTTTCAGGTCTGAGCACGATACTCAAACTATCTTCAGTTATCTGTCCAGGTGGGATTCTTGGACATACTATTTGATTATGTGAGATGCTCAGAACAGGTAAGACACTCGGAGTGTTATCTTCAAAGATCTCCCGATCTCTTTCCCCTTGAAGAGAGCACTCGGTTGGAGAGAAGTAGGGTGCATTTTCATGGAACTGAACATCCGGAGTTACATACATCTTCTTAACATACAGATCATAATACCGATATCCCTTTTGTAAATCGGTATATCCAATAAAGATACACCAGATAGCTCGTGGATCCAATTTACCGAGTATCTGATGAACAAATGCCGAGCATCCAAATACTCGAGGTTTGAGATTATTGAGAGGTGGAGTTGGGATTAGCCTCTGAAGTTTTTGAAGAGGAGTTTTGAAACCGAGAATTCTTGATGGAGTTCGATTTATGAGATAGGCAGCGGACCAAACAACCTCTCCTCAGTATTCCCGAGGAACATTTATGTCAAACAGAGATGCTTGGACTACTTCCAATAGTTGCTAATTTTTTCATTTTGCTATACCATTCTGTTGAGGGGTTCCAGCGCAGGAAGTTTGGTGACGAATGCCATGCTCATGGCAAAAAATTTTAAGGGCCGAGTTAAAATACTCCCCTCCATTGTCAAATTGCAAGACTCAGATTTGACACTGATATTGTGTGGCCACCATTTTGTACAGGTCTTGAAACACAGAACACACATCTCCATTATTTGAAAGTAGGGATACCCAGGTCATCAGAGTACATTCATCAATAAATGTTACAAAATATCGAGCACCAGACAGAGTAGGAATTCAAGCAGGTCCCCATACATCAGAGTGAACAGTCATAAATGGAATTAAATTCTTATTATAACTCGGTACAAATGAAATTCTGTGGCTCTTTTCCAATTCAAAAATATCACACTTGAACTCAGAGTCTTTGATACTAAAAAATAATTCAGGCTTTATTTTTCTAAGATAATAAAAAGATAAATGTCCAAGACGTCGATGCCACAAAATTACTTGTTCTTTATATGAGCTGCTTCTAACAACACTATTGACTTAACTTGATTTCTGACTCGGATCACCATGCAAATCAAGATAGTATAACTTTTCATGTTTAACACCAGAGCCAAGAAATCGGTGTGTGGCAATGTCCTGAAATAAACAATAGTTAAGCCAAAATTTGACAGTTATGTTTAAGGTTTTCAGTGATTTGGCCAACAGATAGTAGATTACAAGAAAGAGATGGAACAACAAGAATAGTATCTAAATTAAGAGAGTTAGAGTTAGAGTTAGATATCGATCCTTTATGGGTGACGAGTGCTATTCCTCCATTAGCGGTCAGAATATTTTGTTGGGTTGATGGCCGGATGGAGGTTAGATGGTGGGTGGAGTTTTTCATATGATCAGTAGCACTTGTATCAATAATCCATGTATTATTCTGAGTAAGATTTGTCATACATGATGTTTCATCAAGGTCGCCACTTGGTTTTGTGACATTAGAGGTGGCAATTGCAGCTTTTCTGAGCTTTTTGCGAGGCTTTCTATTGAAATCCCACCTTTCCGGATTGCCTATAATTTCATAGCACCATTCCTTGGAGTGTCCAACTTCACCACAGTGAGTATATGTGTATGTATTGGACTTACTCGGTACTTTGCCTTTGGACTGAGGTCGAGTTCGAGCCGCCACAAGTACTGCATTGTCCAGTAGAACCTTCGGCTCCTCCATCGTCTGTCACTAATTGTGATCCCTACGCACATATGCATAACTGGACTCATGATCAAGAGGTGGATCCTTCCGTAGTATTTCACTCCGGGCATTATTAAATTTCGAGTCAAGTTCGGCTAGGACAATATGTGTTCAAAGCCGAGTAATATGCTTGTGGAGTGATACTACTCCATTAACATCCTCCCCTTGAGCACTCATCCGGGCATCAATTTCCTGAAATATCCTAACCAGCTCATTGTAGTATATAGGTAATGGCCTACCATTCTGACGTGTAGTAAATGACTTTCGGTTTAACTCAAACAATCGAGTTTCATTAGATCCATCATAGAAGGTTTTTAAGACAATATCCCATATCTCCTTTGCTATTTGAAGACGGATGAATCTCTACATCAATGTTGGACTCATGGAATTAGTGAGCCAACTTTTCACTCGGCTATTATCAATAAGCCATGTCTCCAGAGCTTTATCTCTTGCATGTGGTTTTGAAGTTGTGCCAGTAAGAAAGCCAGATTTATTTCTGGCTCTAATTCGCATCTCCATGAGTTGTGACCATAGAGGGTAGTTCATATCATCAAAGATAATTCCAGTAGGAAAGAGAGAATTATCTTGAAGGGTTTGAATGAAAGTTGGTGTTACATGTGAAACAATGGAAGTGTTTTCAGTGGACATGGTGGATTTCGAAAGGATTCTGATTTCAAAGGATTCAAAGAAAGTTAAAAAAAAAAAAACAAACAAACACGATTTCAAGGATTCAATACAAAATTTGAATTTGATTTCAAGAGATATGCTCTGATACCATGTAGAACAAAATTCAGAGAAAAAAAGAAAATTCAAGGGAATTATATTTCATATATTCCATAAGAGAGGTTACATCCTTTATATATATACATTAATCATTCCTATACATGGAAAACCTAATTACACACTAATTAGGAGAAATAAAATAACTTCCAAAATAAAGAATAAAGATTTAATTCCTAATATATACAATCAAATCTTTAACTTTCTAGAGCTCACTTTAACACTCAATCAGGTATATCTTTTCCAACGTTAGATAAATTATTGGAAGCTTACCAAAAGTATGCTAGGCTGAAAGGATTTTTTGTCTTTTTCAACGTTAAATATAATAATAATTTATAATAATATTAAATTATATAACATATAAGATTGAATTATATTATAATAAATATATAATATAAAGCTAATTATAATTAGAAAATCAAAAAATTATTAATTATTTATTAGGATATTTATTGATGGTCACCTAACTTTACACTTATTGTGTTTTGAGTACTAAATTTTAATTAGTTTCATTTCAGTCGTCAATCTAAGTTGCTGAGTTGGCATCAAACATGTATGCTGATGTGGCAAATACTGTGAATATTTCAAGTCTAACTGTCATACCAGCAAAATGCCACCAGAAGACATGTGGATAATACTAAAATTAGAGTTGAATTACCAAAAAGAAACAAATTAGTGTAAAGCTGTTGGGTGGCTACTAAAATATTTAACTCTAATTTTTTTATTAAATTAACTAATATTCCAATAAATCACAAGTGGTTCATATTAGTAATAAATTAAGATGTAGCGTGAGGGTTTATTAGGAAATTAATAAATTCATAATTTTTATAGAGAGAATGATATGTGTTGCCTTCCTTTAACTTGGAGAGTTGGAGTGTAGGAATGGTAAAAGATGAGGGAATCTTATGGGAAAGAAGAAATAAAATAGTGGGGGTGACAACAAGATTTGGAAGTCATAAAGAATAAAGAATTAAGAAAATTAGTTTTCTAAAACATGTGTATAGAGCAGAAATTATACTACATAACTTGTTGATCACAATATTTTACTGAATCAGAATTATCACTCCTTTTGTTGTGATTGGATGTCAAATATAATTATTCAATGAATCAAGATTCTCGCAACATTTTGTTTACTAACATAAATAAATTAAATAAGTTGAAGTCAATGTAACATATAAATGAATCAAGATTATTTTTTCTTTTTTAATTTTTGAGTTTTGTCATCTTTATTTTTAATATCAAATTTGGTGATATTTCATTATCCCAAATAAAGACTTTATTTACAAAATTTTATTATAATAAATACTGAAAATAACTTCAATAGAAATAAAAGATATTTTTTCTAAGACAATATATAAAATAAAACATAAGAGAATAAATTGAAATATTTTTCTAGAAACACATGAAAAAACTTTTCTTGATATGAACCATCATACTAATAACGACAAATAAAAGCTAATTATCTTTTTTAAGCATCCATTATTTTTGACTCATTACTATCATAATTTAACAACATACAACTCCATTAGATAGACGAGAAGATTTAGCAATAAAATAAAATACAAATTCCAATAAAAAAATAATTCAAAAGAAAAAAAAAATCCTCACAAACTTAAGATTGATCTCAAATATAGCTAATAAACAGCATCAAGAACCCATTAATTAAAGCAAGAACCGTAGAAGTGGAGAGGTAGGGAGAGAGAGATAGAGATAGTTTGTTGAGGTGGCTTTTCTTGTGCTAGTGCGTCATCTAATTATTTCGAAAAAACATAAATTACATGATTATTATTTAATTATCACAAAAATCGTTTGACTTCTGTTTTAAATAGATAAAAGTATAGCTAATATAACTAAAAAAATAAATTTTTAAGTTTACCATTGATCCAATCACAGTAGTCGTTTATATTACTAAATTGATGGCAAATTTATTGATAAAGATGTGGTTAGGATTGTGTGTTGGAGCAATTTAAAAAATATAAACTCCCTACAAAAATCAAAGAATTTAAAAAATAATTTTTTAAAATTAAACCGAATATTAAAATTTTTCGTCCCAAATTGTATTAAATTCTTAGAGTAATTTGGACTGAAAATTTCCAACAAATGAAAATTATAAATCAATTCGGAGTAAAATTAAAATTCGAAAAAAGTATGTTATCATTTTTTCTACATATATTTAAACCACTAAAAATTTCAAAATCTATTCACTAGCATTATCTAAAAATTATAAAACAACATAGCTAGAAAATATGCAATGTTTTACATTATATGAAATATTTTATATCAATAATAATACTATTCTTAATTAAATTTCACTTGTAAGTTTTATTTTAATATTTATATTTTATAATTTGAACATATAGAATAAGATAACTATCAATTTCACTATAAAAAGTTTTATTTATACTATTAAATTTTACTATATTATCTACACATGCATTGAAAATTAATTATAAAAAAGTAGTTGATGAGTGCATTAATTTTATTTTAAGCAATTAAATAGTACTTAGAACCTCAAATTATACAAGAAATTAGTAATAAATTATCTAAATAAATTCTCTAATATAATTAATTATTAAAATAATATTAAATTTTTTATTTATAACACATAATTTTATACTTAATTATTGATTTTATAATACATATGATAATTGCTAGTAAAATTATTGACATAGACAAATACATATATAACCAAATATGTATATATATATGTGAATTAATAGTAGGGGTGTGCATTCGATCAGTTCGGTTGGTTTTGGGCTTTTTTTTTACCGAACCGAACCAAACTAAAACCGAACTAAATCAAACCACCCATAAAACCAAACCGAACTGACCGAAAAACCAAATTTTTTTAAAATAAAAACCGAACTGCCCGAACAAACCTAATTTTTTTTAAATATAAATTATTTTTTATTTTTTATTACATTATTATATTATTTAAAAATAAAAAAATACATAAAATTTCGATTAATTCAGTTAACCAATTTTCTAAGTGTAAAAATTGAATCGAACCGAATCAAAATTTGATTCGATTCAAAAATTTTGAAAATATTATATAACCAAACTAAACCGAACCAAATTGGATCGGTTTGGTCAACTCGGAAGGGTTGCACACCCCTATGCAACACCTTATTTGGTCTAGTGGCATGTTACTTTCGAACTGTTATCCTCTCCTTCCTCATACTAACTTTTTTTTTGCTAAGGCAAAAAAAAAAAAGTATATATGTGTGCATATATATATGTATATATATATACACACTAAAAAATTGAAAAAAAAACCGATATGTTATAATCTCCAGATATGTTTCAATAAAAAATTTTAAACAATTAAGTTATTATTAAAAATTCAGTTAAAAAAGCCATGTAAAGTGTAAAATTATCTTTTATTTACAATATGTGGCATCCTTAATTAGCATTTTTGATTTTAACTTCTAATACTAATCAAAAGGTTAATTATATATACACATAATTAACATTTCAGTAATACATTTTATAATTTTAAAATTACTTGAAATTTTTATGATGTATAATTATATTTTTTAACGACCGGATTAAACAATTATTGTTAAAAAATAAACAGTAAAAATATTAATTTAATTTTTCAAAATTTATTCACCATTTTTTAGTCCCTTTTTGGATTATCAAATTATTTATTTTTTATCATATGCATTCATTTATTATGTGTCATAATTAACTATGATTCTATTAAAATTATAAAATATATTACTGCATATGTTAATTATGTGTATAATTAACCATGGTTAACATTAGAAGTTAAAATAAAAAAATACTAATTAATGATGTCACACGTCATGAACAAAAGAAATCGAACAAAGAGTTTGGATTCCAATAATCCATTAAGATTACAACAATTGAACATTTTTTAAAAAATTTAATACGAATTGTACAATAATTTTTTTTAAACAGTCATTTAAAATTCAAATTATAAACTAAACTTATGACAAATTATAAATATTTAATTTTTTATAAAATATGGTGATAAATGTTAAATATTCTAATGAAAATAGTCCATTTAATTCTTACATTCTTTCTTTGTGTTCAAAAAATTTTCTAAAAATACTATGTTTCACACAAAAAAAAAACTTATTAAATTTTAATTTATTGTACAGTTCGTATTAATTTTTTTTTTAAAAAGTGCTCAATTGTTGTGATCGTAATGGATTAATGGAATCGGAACTCTCTGTTCGATTTCCCATTTATCTAACAAAATCACAGTATATTGATTATGATATTCTTGGTGAATATTAACCGCTTCCTGTCCTGTGACGAATAATTCCTGTCTTAAAACTCTCAAACTGTTAGTAGTAAACCAGTCAAATAAACACAAATAATGAATAAGACTGTTTACAATGGAAGGCATAAAGAAAACAAAAATATATTTTTTACTTTATTTTTTATCTTTTAGAACCTATGGACTTATTTGTAAGGAAATAATCTTTTGGACTGAAATGGTAATATTATATAACTTTAAGGATTAAAGTTTTTAAAAGTGACTACGTTTGAAACAAAAACTAAAGTTTGATGACCAAAAAGTCATAAATTAAAGTTTTATAACCAAATTGAAATTACAAGTAAAGTTTGGTGACTCTTGGCACAATTTACCCTGCTTAAGTCCATCGAAAAAGTGGAATTATTTTGTCTTCCGAAGGAAGACTTGGAATTAATTCCACTTTTTGATTGGTCTTCTCCACTTGCTAGATTGGCTCTTTAATGGTGGGAATGCACTCCCTTTATCTTGATGAAATGATGTTACCAATTAATTGATGTGGAAAATTCTCTGTTTGATACTAATTAATTGTATATATACTAAAAGGTTAGGATTTTTTATGTAATTTTTCTATATATATATATATATATATGTGTGTGTAAAGCGTGGATTAACGACTAGTTAACAATTAATTTAAAGATTGATACTATAAATATTTTTTAATGATTAATATGTATATATAAATTAAGGGCTTTTTAGTAACTAAAAAAGAGTAAATGGCCATAGTCCGTTTAAAAGAAATGATAAAATATCTTATTATGGAGGTCAAAACATTTGGTAGAGAGTAGACTTTGATCCGATCTCTCATCCCTCTAACTTTCACATATCATGCCATGGGATTTAGTCATTAAATTACTGTTAAAAAAATAAATAAATGGCTAGATGTGCTCCAGATGCGCCCTCAACCACTGTTTTAGTTTTTATTTTTCTTCTTCATTCATCATTTGTCTTTTCATTGTTTTACCATTTCAAATGGCATTTTTTTTTTCTTTGCAAATCCACCATAAATTAATTCAAACAACCACAAATTAAAATATGTCAGCTTTAAAAGACCGTAAATGTATTGAACCTTTTTTTTTATTCATTACTCTTTTAACGTTCATTTCACTAGTTAATGTGGTGGAATAGTAAAAAAACAGATCAAGTCATCGAGTCTCATAATAATTTCTTGGCTCCATAGGAAGACTATGACCCATAGTCTTTATTTTTGCAACAAAACTGCTTCCTATTGTACGTACTATGTGCTTAAATAAATTAGTCTTTTTGAGTGATATATACCTCCAACAAAGTTAGTCCAAAAATGTCTTTTATTAGAGGTGTTTTTCCAATGTGTTAAATGATAAATTATATATATGTTTGAATGATAAATTTAGTTCAACGATGTCGTTGTTTGATGTGCTCATTAGGTATTTTCTATACAAAATTTTTCACTCATGCGCCTTATTTTCCACATACAAGACTTTCTCTCTGTTGAATTACAAATTCTGTATTTGATGCGCAAAATTTTTTGAGAAATTATAGAGTGAAACCGTTATTCTAACTTAACATGCCTAGCTGGAATAACTACACATTTAGTCACATACATGTTTAGTGCCTACCACCATACGTTATTCCAACTTAGCATTTAATGTGGAATGTACAACACATTGCATGCAAAAACAGTTTTAGGCAATAACCATCCATGTTCTGTTTTTTGTGTTTAAAAAACACATATATGTATGAAATAAAAACTGCCCACTAAATATATATGTGATTACATGTTATTTTCTTAGTGGATTGTTACTCTGACTGGGCATGTTGAGTTAAAATTATGGTTTCATTTTATAATTTCTCAATTTTTATTTCAGTGCAATAGAATAGCTGATTTTAAGGATGATTTTTTGATGATGTAAATTGTTACACTGGATTGTTATAAGAGTTACATTGTTAATTATGGACTGAATTCTTCAGTCTTAGACACAAGCTGAGGACCGTTTAGTTGGTAAAAAATAAAGGTGAGAATCGGAATGAAAATGAATAATTTCCATTCCTAATGTTTGGTTGTCTAAATTTTAGCATGAGAATGAGAATTGATTCCCCCATCAATAGGAATTATCAATCCCCTTGTATCCTTAAGGAATGAACTTTGATTTTCTTGGAAATTAAGTCAAACTAACTACAAATTAGTCAAAATTGATGTGTATTATTTAAAATTTATAAATAAAACATATAAATTAATAAAAATAATTATTGAATTGTTTGAATAAAAATATATATTAAAGATAAACTTTTTCTACTAATTTTTTAAAAAAATTATAACAATATTTTAGTAAATAAATAATAATTTTAAAAATGTTTTTATAATAGATAGTTATTATAATTATTTTAGTATATAAAAATTAATTATAATATTATTTTTACATATAAAAATATTTTAATTGGTAAATGACATCTATTTTCATTTTCATTCCATAGCAAACCAAACATCTTTTTAAAAAAAAAATTTCATTATCTTTTCCATTTCTCCCCATTTTGATTCGATTATGCAATTAGACCAACCAAAAAAGCACTAAGTGTAGTGTTTTCTTTGTAAAAATCTTTGAAATTGTCATTGATGATATAATAAATAAATAATTTTTTGATATTTTAAAAAACCTTTATAAGAATATGTTGAGTAGGAGATTGCACATAATGCCAAAATTTAACTTTACCTTGAAACAATTTCATTCATGAAACTATATTACAATTGGAAGAAGGACACAATCTAATTGGAAAGCAATATAATAACTTAAGATAAGAATAACTTGGAGAAAGAATATAATTGATAAGGTCTACAACAATTGCTGCCAAGCCAAAAAATTCTGGCATATTAATTATTTGATTAGAAAATAAAAAAATTAGATGCATATATCGAATAGAGCACATCTCAGTGTAATTCTAAGCATCTGCGGATCTCCTGCAGATGCCACAACCATTGTTTTATTTATTTATTTTTTTTCTTCTCCTTTCACCATTTGTCTTTTCATTGTTTTACCATTTCAAATGGTATTTTTTTTCTTTGCAAATCCACCATAAATTATTTCAAACAGCCACAAATTAAAACATGTCAAGTTTAAAAGATCACAAATGTATTAATTTTTTTAATTCGTTATTCTTTTAACCTTCGTTTCAATAGTTAATATGGTGGAATAGTAAAAAAATTCAAATGTTTTTTTTTTTTGAAATTTGAGATATGTACTTATTGCCAAGCCAAATTTAAAGATTATATTTTTAGTAAAATAAAGTTGCCATGTTCTTTAAAAAAAAATTAAACAAAAAATATCTCAAGATTATATGTCCAATTATTTTTGCACATATAATAGAGTTATAAGGAGTTTCCTAATAATTTCTTTGCTTCATAGGAAGACTTTGACCCATAGTCTTTATTTTTGCAACAAAAATGTTTCCTATTGTACGTACTATGTGCTTAAATAAATTAGTCTTTTTGAGTAATATATACCTACAACAAAGTTAGCCCAAAAATGTCTTTATTAGAGGTGTTTTTTCAATGTGTTAAATGTTGAGAATATATCCCACATTGAAAACTTACAAAATAAACAAGGGCTTATAAGTGGTGTAGATTGGCCCTTAACACAAGCCAATTGGTTTTGTGTTACATGAGCTCAACCCCACTTGTAAGTCCACATGTGTGTGCATGGACCAACACTCTCGTGGCCCATGATTTCTTAATATGGTATCAGAGCGAGTCTGCCCCGGTTTTTTAATTTCTCGGTTGTCCGTCTGGATGTCCAATCTCAGTGGCCCAGTCCGATGTTGTCGCTGCCTTTCAATTAAAAATATATATATACGGGTTTCAAGTGTCAACTGTCAAATTCCAGTTGCACTTGAGGGGGAGTGTTGAGAATATATCCCACATTGAAAACTTACAAAATAAACAAGGGCTTAAGTGGTGTAGATTGGGCCTTAACACAAACCAATTGGTTTTGTGTTACATGGGCTCAACCCTACTTGTAAGTTCACATGTGTGTGCGTGGGCCAACACTCTCGTGACCCATGATTTCTTAATATTAAATGATAAAGTCAATTTGGAACTTTTCTTTTTTAAAATTAGATCATATTGAACTTTTCGTGAATACATTTAAATCTTATAACTCTTTTTTGAGCAAAATTAATCCTATAAATCCAAAAAATATATATATATAAATTTAACTGTTAACTAACAAATAAAATTGATAATTTTTTTTAAGAAAATGTATATAACCTAACTAAAATGTTTTAAAAATTTTTAAAACTACATAATAATTTTCTAAATATTTTCTTAAATTTTTAAAATTTTACAATCAAGTGATATATATACACGTGCACACACACGCACACACACAAATGTCACTATATATAAGTGAGAATGATAAATTTAGTTCAACGATGTCATTGTTTGTCGCAAATAATGATATTGCTGTCACGACCCAAACCAGGGAATCATGACCGGCGCTAGGGAATGAGAATTACGATAACCAGAACCTATAGCAAGCCTTAAAATATAAAGCATATATAAAATAATTCATAAAAATACTAAGTAATTAAAACTTTATTTATTAAAATTAGATCTTATAACAAAGTACAACAGTACAAAATCCTTTAACTGACAGTCTCAGTTATAAAAGTTATATTACATACAACAACATTCAAATA
>CATIWK010184184.1:0-19581 GCA_949634005.1 Mallotus japonicus
GGATCAAGTATAATGCGGATGGAACAGTTGAACATTACAAGGCTCTGTTGGTTATTCTTAAAAATAGGCAAGTTGAAGGAATTGACTACAATGAGACATTTGCACGCACTTTTCTTGCAGTAGCTGTAGCTAAAAATTGAGAACTCCATCAGATGGATGTGCATAATGCATTCTTGCATGGAGATTTACAAAAAGAGTTGTATATATGCATGCCTCCTAGTTTTTATACTTATAAACTAGGAATGGTATGTCATTTGAAGAAGTCTTTATATGGGTTGCGACAGGCTCCTCAATGTTAGTTTGCAAAATTGGCTTCCACTTTGAAAGAGTATAGTTTCAAGCAATCCTATTCTGATTACTCTCTTTTCACTTTACGGCAAGGCAAGGTACAAATTAATGTGCTTATCTATGTTGATGATCTTATTGTGTCGAGTAATGATTCTTCATTTATTAAGTTATTTAAGCAATATTTGAGTAGTTGCTTTCATATTAAGGATTTGGGAGTGTTAAAGTATTTTTTGGGCATTGAAGTTGCACAAAGTCCTGGAGGCATTCATTTGTATCAAAGAAAATATGCATTGGATATTATTTAAGAAGTTGGTTTGCTTGGAGCTAGACCTGTCTTTTTCCTAATCAAATAAAACCATAATTTAGCCATGGCCAAAGGTGACATGTTGCATAATCCCAAAAGTTATAGACGATTGGTGGGTCGGCTTATTTGTCTTTTGGTTACTCGTCCTGAATTATCTTATTGTATGCATGTATTAGCTCAATTTATGCAACAACCTCGGAAAGAACATTGGGAGGCAGCCTTGAGGGTGGTTCGTTATTTGAAAGGGAATCCTGGTCAAGGAATTTTGCTCAAATCGCAAAGTGATTTGCATTCTTTCTGCTTAGTGTGACTCTGATTGGGCGAGTTATCCTCTAATTCATGGATCCTTAACAGGTTGGTATATTCAACTGGGTAGTTCTCCAATTTCATGGAAGACTAAGAAGCAACAAATCATCTCCCGGTCATCAGCTGAAGCAGAGTATCGATCTATGGCTATGACTACTTGTAAATTAAAATGGTTGCAAGGATTTTTAGTGGATCTTGGTGTCAATCATTCAGCTCCTGTGCGGTTATATTGTGATAGTTAGGCTGCTTTACACATCGCTGCCAACCCAGTGTTTCATGAGCGCACTAAACATGTTGAGATTGACTGTCATTTTGTTCGTGATGCAGTACATAGTGGTGTCCTCCGACCAACATATGTTCCCACTGGTTCTCAACTGGCTGACGTATTTACTAAAGCATTGAGTGGTTGTCAATTTGAGCATCTTCTTCACAAGTTGGGCATTCATAATTGGCATGCTCCAACTTGAGGGGGGTAATAAGGAAATATTCTCTGTATTAGCTGTATAGTCTTGTATAACAAGAAAAATATTAGGTGGTAGAGATTTACTTTCATGTATAAGCATAATTATGTGCCAAATTAGTTTTGTGACTTTAGGGCAGTAATTATGTATATATGTAAGACCTCTTGATGAATAGAACTCAGACTTTTCTCTTTCAAAACATTGAATTCTCTCTAAAATATTTTCTCAATAAATAAAAATTAATAAAATAATATTTAATTATATGGATTTATTCTGTAATCATATTTAACTTTTGATTGATTTCTAATTTGACTAATCGAATTAATTGATCTAGTTTAATTTTAAAAATCGTTTTAAATTTTTTAAAATTGTGTCCCAACTTTGAATTATCCATTGTTTTTAAGTCTTATGAAGTCGTGCACAATTTCATTTAAATATGAAATGAACTAATTGTTAAATATTTCAACATTTAAAATCTTAAACTAATTGTTACTCTAATGTGATAAAGAAAAATACATGTTTTTCTTTTATTTTCTATATTTGATCGAATTTCAATCCCACTGTGGTATTGATAATAATAATAATTTTTTCATATTTTTAAGTTTAAAGTGTGTTGTAATGAGCATTTCACATTTTTATTTGTTAATTGAATTATTTGAAACTATGCAATGTGAATTTTTTATTTTTATATTTTAAGTTCAAATTTTAATATAATAGACATTTTATATTTCTACTTGTTAATTGTATAATAATAATAATAATAATAATAATAATAATAATAATAGAAGTAGTAGTACTAGTTGTAGTAGTAGTACTACTAGTACTAATAGTAACAATGATAGTAATATTAATAATAATAAAAATATTTTGTTAACAATTTATTTATTATAATTTAATCACAAAACATATTAATTTTTATCTTATATTATTATATATATGTATATTACTTGACAATATGATTAAAAGTATATAATTAAGTTACTACTTACTACTATTTATTAATATCTATGTAGTACTTATTAAATTAATATTTGGTATCTAATTTGGTACAGTTTTGGTATGGTTCGGTAAAATTTTCGATTTAGTTTCTTTGCAAATATCTAATACCGTACTAAATTAGTCATAAAATTTGATTCAGTCCGATTTGGAATTAAAATTATATGACTTTGTACGGTTTTAATGTCTTTCGATTCAAAATTTTAATTCGGTTCGATATTTTCTCTGTTTCATGTTCAATCATAGTTTTTAATATGTTCAACTATCTAAATTTCATTTTATAAATGGAGGAGGTAACGAAATAAAATATGCCAAGTACTGCAGATTTTCGGTTGGTTAGGCCAATTAACATCTGTCTAAATATAAATGGCATTTGAGGATAATTGTTTATTTTCTCATGGAAATTAGTCATTTGCCTTATGTTGGTGATGAAGTAATGACAATGTATTATGTCAAAAAAAAGAGTAATGACAATGTAAATATTTAAAAATGATAAAAAATTTCATTTTTTTAACAAATAGATTCATCATTTTTTTCATAATAAAAAAATAGAAAAAAAAAATTCGCCGTTAATTACGTAGAAATTTTTCAATAATATTATTATGTTGGAAGGTTTACCATAATCCATTTGAAAAACATTTTCCTTTTTAGATACAGACAGTTTTGGATACACGTGTCAGCATTTCACCTAATACAAACAACAAAACTTTTGTCCCACGCTCCTCCCACAACGTATCAATTTTTGTAAAGAAAAATACTAAATGTTCACACATTTGAACTAGATTTAACAATTTATTATGAAGATATGAATTTTTTTTTGTTTTTAATTTAAAATTATAACGTTAATTTTAATTTTAACTTATGATTAAATTAAACTTAATGTTTCAGCTCAAATAGAAAATGTGGCACTAAATCTGAATGAAATGAACAAAATAATAGTCAATTATAATTAAATATCTAATTTTACTATTTTTTTTTATGTAAACCACCGGTATCTAAAGTCCACTGAACTCTGACTAATTTAGTTAGATTCAAATAGGATCACAAGGGTGACAAAAATCTCCCAACAACTAATTCAACGCGGCTACATACACCAAAACTTAAACCCAAAACCTCATTTAAGTGAAAATAACGCATGCCAGTTGATCCCAATGTTGTTAATATATCCAATTTTACTATTGATATTGATTAAGCAAGTAATTAAATAACAATAAATAAATACTCATAAAGATAAGACATTCTCATAAGTTAGTATTAAGAAGTGCTACAAAATTTTTCCTAAAAAAAAAAAGTGCTACAAAAATACACACCATATTGTGGTGTCATTTAAAAACTTTAACTAATTCCATTTAATTCAGATAGAACTACAAAAGTAATAATAAAAATTTTTCAATAACTAATTTAATATGTTGCATACACTATGATTCAAATTCAAAATATATCTTAAATAAAAATAACTTTTTACTGGCTGATTTCAACAGTTATTCATGTTATTTATTTTTTTAAATTAAAACATTAATTGAATGGTGAAATAGAAACTAATATTAATAGTTTAAATTAAAATAAAAAATTTAAAATATATCTTAAATTTGATAAAATACTACATATCGTTTTAAAAACAATTGAGTATTATATAAATCTATTTCAATTCAAATTAAAAAATGTTAATTTTTAAATGAATTTATAATATATATATTCATCATTTTGAAGTTCATTTTTGTCAAAATAAAAAAATTATATAATTGTATGAGAGACCTCCAAATAGTATGAATTTGGACTTACTTGAAAAATTAAACATAAAAAATTCAAATAATTAAATTTAAATTTAAAACTTTTAAAGCCTTTTTTCTACATAATCAATCCATCTAGTTCCTCTTTGTCTTATTATCTTAAGCCAATTTCAATTTCTAATATGTCCTAATCAAAATAATGATGATGAGATTAATTACATATTACAAAACCCAACACTATTTCTATTAGTATTATTCCCGCTCAAATGTTTTATTGCTCTCTAATTTCAAAATCTCCTTACTTCGCGGGTCCATTTTTTTACTTGCTTTAAACTCTCGCTCCCCTTCACCTTCCACGTCACCATCACTCTTAACCACGTCCCTTAAAATTAAAAAAACAATAATAATAATAATAAAAACACCTATCGCTACTCTTCTCCAGTTTTCTTCTTCTCCATTTGTTCACCCAAAATATAAAATAAAAAAAAATCGGCAAATCTCTTCTTCCCCTCTCTCTCTGCAACTCTTCTTTATCTTAAAGAAGAAGAAACAATCTTCCTCTTTTCTTTTGTCAGCTTCAAAGCGTAGCATCGAACCAAATAAAATAACAACAATGCCACTCGCTTTTGAATCAGACGCCATGTGACTTCACTGATTCCATTTTTGCTTATTGTATTCGTGTGCGCGTGTGTGTTTTTAGCTTGCAGTTGCTGAGAACCGAGTCCGTGACTCACTCTCCTGAGTCAACTGGACTGAGCTTTTTTAATGGCATCTTCCTCTCGAGCACGGAGCAGCTCTCCATTTTCTTCCTATAGGAAACAGTCCAGTCCTTACTCTTCAACTTCTTCTACTTCGTCTTTTATCGGCGGCAGCAATACTAACAATAATAATAGGCTATTGCCTCGTTCTTGCTCTTCTTCTGCTTCTTCTTCTTATTTTAATTCCTCTGGATTCGGTGCCCGATCCATGACTCCGAGTCGCTCTCGCTCTGACTCAATGTACTCCGCTCCGGTTCCTTCTAGAAACTACGGCAATCGTACTCCTGTAGGTTTTGGAGCTGAGGAATTGATTGCTGAGACGGTTGATGGACCGAGGAATGGCGATAGTATATCGGTTACGATTCGGTTTAGGCCGTTGAGGTGAACTACTGCTTAGATCTGGATCGGATCTATTTTGTTTTTTAGGTTTGGTCATTTGATTTTGGATTTTTTTCTTGTTTGATTGCAGTGAGAGAGAGTTCCAGAGAGGGGATGAGATAGCGTGGTATGCGGATGGTGATAAGATTGTTAGGAATGAGTATAATCCCGTAACAGCTTATGCATTTGGTGAGTGATTGACTGTAATTTTGGTTGGTCAATTTAATTGAAATGTTAATGCTAATGCAATAATTGAATATTGCATTAATTTACAGATAGGGTATTTGGACCGCATTCGACTTCTAATGAGGTATATGAAGTTGCTGCTAAGCCAGTTGTCAAGGCTGCAATGGAAGGTGTAAATGGTATGGCATTGAAATCCGGACTTATTCTATGAATAATTTGCATTTGATTAATTGGAGCAGTTGTTGTAAATGAGCTGATTTTTTGACAATGCAGGCACTGTTTTTGCTTATGGTGTTACTAGTAGTGGAAAGACGCACACCATGCATGTAAGTGTCTTAGTCTTCAGCTACCAATGATAGTGTTTTTGGTTGGAGTTCTTACTTTAACAGAATCAGATAATGTAGAAAAACAAGAATGGAGTCTAGTTCTGAAAATGGTGCAGCCAAGCTATGTTCATTGGCAGTGATTAGTTGAGATATATATATGAGCATCTGCGACAAATTATCAATCGGGCATCATTTTTATTTATTAATTTATTTTCATGCGAATTTTGTTTTGTGCAAGAAAGGTGTTGATTGTTGTAGCATTTTATTAAGGTCCTTGTTGTACTAGGAAACTGTATTATATTATAATTGAAACGACTTAATTAAGTATTTTATTTTTCTTGATAAGCTAAAATGATATATTTTGCCTGTTAATTGAGTAAGTTAATAAGTTCTGCTGCTCGACTAAAGTGAAGAAACTTAAACTCCATGTGAATGTCAGTTTAAAATTTACTAATGGCCCCCATTGTTGCTTTGCTGCCTTCTCCTGTGTTTTCGCTCTAGTCGAATAGCATGAATGCACATGATGCTCCAGTATGTAGTGACTCTTGTTATGGTCAAATCCTCAAAATGTGGTCATTTTGAAGGCGTAATTTTTTACTTATTTTTTTTGCAATTTGATATGTATATATGCATGTTTGTGGAGTTCATCCTGTTTGGTTTTCTTCTTTTAGTTCCTAATTGTCATTATTCATAGGAACTAATTTCAGCTCTCATGTCTTTGACTCTTTTTTTCTTTTAATATTATAATATATGCAGGGAGATCAAAATTCTCCTGGAGTTATACCATTGGCGATAAAGGATGTTTTCAGCATTATCCAAGAAGTAAGTCTTCTTTCAGTTCTTGGCATCATACCCATAAAGTTATAACATGGTCAATTGCGCATTGCTTTTTCTCCTCTTAGATTCTTTCCTGTTAAGTGCGTGTAACTTTTTTTTCATCTGTTCCAATCACCTAGGATATGTTTTTTAGTTTCTTAAGTTATAACCTAATAATGTGGATTCCATGTATTATCTAATTGACAACCCAGTGTTGCATTAGAAGAATAACAAGATTTGCTTTACAACATATCTCTATGATGACATCACTACCGCTAATCGAAATGTTTTTCTTTGTTTGTCGTGGAGAGAGATGTACTTTTTTCTTCTTTTTCTGTGGTGGGGTGTATTTGACTTGGTAATACATTGGATTAACATGGCTTTGCTTGATGTGTGCTGATTATCTGTTTCTCTTCTCACATTTTTATCTCTACAATCATCCACCCTGTTAATCAGGTATGATTAACTTATTGCATTTTTTGCTCAGACTCCAGGAAGAGAATTCTTACTGCGTGTGTCCTATCTTGAAATCTACAATGAGGTCAGTGACATCATATAGATGGTGAAATGCAGTGGCTCTTAGATTTACAATTTTCCTTTTTCTATTTATCATCATTTGCAGTGCTGCTTGGTATAAGATATTATGTTGATCAAGATTAACTTAATTTTTGAGCATTCACCAGCAAGCGGTTCAATTTCACATTGTCATTATCTTTGCAACAGTTATGTGATTTAATGTTCTGTGCATGATTTGTTGATATCAGGTGATAAATGACTTGCTTGATCCTACTGGTCAAAATTTGCGTGTTAGAGAAGATGCACAGGTGCTGTCCTTATGTTCTCTAAACTTCCGTTTGCTTATTCTTTTTTTTTTTTGGGTTGGGGGGGATGTGTGCTTCAGTAATTTCTTCTTGTCTCTCTCTTACAGATACACAAAATTGCACTTTTTTTTGGTTAAAGTAATTTTTTTTCTTCTTTACAAATGGAAAGTGTAGGCTATCTCAATTGCGTGACACCAATATATAAGTGAATTTAATTATATGTGAACTTTAACGTTGAAATTTTTAGATATCTAATGTTTGTTGGTCTCAATGATTCTCATGCTAACATTCCAGGGGACTTATGTTGAGGGTATAAAGGAAGAAGTGGTGTTGTCTCCTGGGCATGCACTTTCTTTTATTGCTGCTGGAGAAGGTTGCAACACACAAACCTGTTTTATGTCTTTCCTGCTTGTGTATGATTGATTGCTGTAAGTTTCCACTAAGATACTAATGGACATTTGGTATTGGCAGAGCATCGTCATGTTGGTTCGAACAATTTTAATCTATTCAGTAGCAGAAGCCACACCATATTTACGCTGGTAACTATACTATACATCTATTAAACACTTAAAAATTAACATTCTGCTGGTACATTTGTTGAACAAGTAACTTAAATAATTGTTTGTAATACAAAGAAGTGCCCTCCAATTCAAAATACTTATACCTCAAATTATTGTGTGAATAAATTGGATGGCATGTCAATTAGTGTGCTCTAGATTGGTAAGATGCCTAATTGGTTAATGTGGAGTTGTTTGCTTTTTTCCTGCTTCTGTTTAGGAAGATATATCTACTGCCACATTGTCCATTAGAGCTTGGGAAATTTTTGTTAATGAGGTCTACTACTACTAGCTATGATTTCATTCTAACGCAACTGAATTAAAGTTTAGCTCATACTTAAGCACTCTAGATAAGATATATGAGAAACCTCCTTCATTTTGTTTCATACTGCTATTTGATGCAGCTTACTTTAGTGATTTATGCTTTAGATGCTAACAGTAACTTCATGATATGCTGAGCTATAAATTCCTACATTCATGGTATGATTTCTCAGTTATGTTATTTGGTGAAACATCACTGGCCTGGTTCATTTTCTCTGCTGCCTGGACTCTTTTCCTTCTGCAACTTTTGTTTTGGTTTTGGTGTTAGATAAAATTGGGTAGTATGTTATTCTTTCTGTCTCCAACAGAATTGTTAAGTACGCTATTCTTTCTCATTTTTTTCTCTTAAAATTTTAATATGCCTTTACACTAGTTAGTGTGCATGCTGCAACTTTTAACTTCTTTCATCCTCTCTTCTTGAATATCTTTCACTGACATTCTATGCTTTTGCAGATGATTGAAAGTAGTGACCATGGTGATGAGTATGATGGAGTGATCTTCTCACAGCTTGTAGGTTAATTTAATTGGTAATCATAGAATCTAAGATATTCTTCTTAGCTGCAGGGTTCATCTTACTACCTTATTTGTCTTTTTTATTAGAATTTGATTGATCTAGCGGGATCTGAGAGTTCAAAAACTGAAACAACTGGAGTAAGGAGAAAAGAGGGATCTTACATAAACAAAAGTCTTCTAACTCTTGGAACTGTACGTGCCTATACTTTTTTTTAGTAGTTTATTTACATCCTTGATACAGTTTGATTGCTTTCTTAGTTACAAATTGCTGTATTCCTCCAGAAAAGATTAAAGCCTTTAGATATTTACATGTACATTTATATATGTTTGCAAGTAGTGAAGAAGCCATACTTCTATTTGAGATTTTACTAGGAATTAATGATACTGGAATTAGGAGTCAAATTTTTTCCTCCTTCTCTCATTGCTTATTTGTGCACAATCGCATTACATAAACTGTAATCAAAGAAATTTTGTATCTCTAATAAGTGATTTGTGCTGTATGTGAAGGCTACGGCTTAACAACTGGCTTTTTCTTTCTTTCTTAAGGGGTATATGCATATAGGTGTTGCATTTGTTTATATAATTTTGGCATTTGCATTTACTTTATGATTCCAATGTGAAGGTAATTGGAAAGCTGAGTGAAGGGAAGGCATCTCATGTTCCTTATCGAGATTCAAAACTTACCCGCCTTTTGCAGTCTTCATTGAGTGGGCATGGACATGTTTCGGTGAGTTCAAAATACTTAGAATTTTGTGGTTTCTATCAATAATTCATTGATGAAATTGGTTCCTTTGTCAATAATCATGTATGACTTATTTCTTGTGCACTTTCAAATTAAGAGGGTGGTGCTTTCACGTGCAAGTTGGATTGTAGTTTCATTTGTCATGTTCATCTCATGATGTGCGCATAGTAATTTCTATTTTCTCACTCTTTCTACTTCTTATTTTGTTTTTCTTTTTGTTTCTAACTATAGAGTAAAACCTTGTCATGACCTGTCCATGTTCTATCATTCTTACTTAGTAAAGATAATTATGACCTAACAAATGTAAATTTTTTCTAAATTATTGAACAGCTCATATGTACAGTTACTCCTGCATCAAGTAACATGGAGGAAACTCACAATACCCTGAAGTTTGCAAGCAGGGCAAAAAGAGTTGAAATCTATGCCTCACGAAATAAGGTAGGATGTCATCTTGGAAGGTGATACAATTTGCCAATGCTGTGGGAATTAACACCAAAGCTAACACTAATACTGGTTTTGGAAATTGCTTCTAGATTATTGATGAAAAATCTTTAATTAAGAAGTATCAAAGAGAAATATCAAGCCTCAAGGAGGAACTTGATCAATTAAAGCAAGGGATAATTGTTGGTGTCAATCATGAGGAGATTCTGAGCTTAAAGCAAAAGGTTTTTGGATTTTCATTGTCTCCCTTCTTTGAAATTATCACTGTTTTTCTTTTTCTGATTTCCTTGTATGGATCCATTAATTTTCATAAATATTTCTTATTGTTATTTGAATAGTTGGAAGAAGGTCAAGTGAAGATGCAATCAAGATTGGAAGAAGAAGAAGAAGCCAAGGCTGCTCTTATGAGTCGAATCCAGAGGCTAACCAAGCTCATACTTGTTTCTACAAAAAATACGATTCCTGGATATATAAGTGACGTTCCTAGTCATCAGCGGAGTCACTCTGCTAGTGAGGATGATGTGAGTTCTTTCACTCTTACAAAAGCATGACATGCTATTTCTGCACCTCTTGACATATGAAGAAATATGGAATTTTAAACGTGAATACCTTTTCTTCTGAAACAAATTCATATTTTTGAAAGTTGTGATGAGGTTTGATTTGGTGAGCAATGACATGGTGGCTTTGACCCAAAAAATAAGTTCTTTAACTTGCAAAACTAAAAGCTGATGTTTTGCTGTCATGATTTACTTGTGTATTTGTAAATGTTTGGTTGTTCGGCAAAGCTGAATAAGGTGTGGAGTGTTTTTATTTTCCTGTCATTTTCCCCAACAGTTTTCCATTCATTACTTTGTTACCTGGTGCAACAATTTCCATTTTGAAAATATCCCCAATTGGTGTAATAATTTCAATTTCTTCTATGGTCAGCTTGTTTTAGATCTTCATTTTAAATCTTCAAATTAAATAGATGATGTTTCTCTTATCTTCTGTTGGGTCAGAACCTGGATATTTTGAGGGAGGGTGCTTTACTTCTAGAAAGTGAGATTCAGAAAGACTCTTTGTCTTCTGCTTCTGGGGTTCTACCGGATGCATCTCATGAATTTAAACACAGGAGATCTTCCAGCAAGTGGAATGAAGAACTCTCACCTGTTAGCAGTACAATTACTGAATCAACTCAAGCGGGTGAACTTATAAGTGCTTCAAAACTACCTGCAGTATGTTTTTCCAATTGTCTTATTACTTTTGCAGAATTTAATGTTAAGGATTGATCTGGTGCTGTTATCTTTTCCTGAATTTGTGGCTTCATGCTTATATTGGGGAAGATACACCAACAATGTGATGCCAATCACTTTTAAATCTAGAAAATAAGAATGACTTGCAAGGTGCTTGACTTGAAAACATTTTTAAGTTCAAAATGATATTGATTCCCTTTATATCAACAAAATATAACTTGGTCCTTTGTTGGTACTAGTTTTGTTTATGCTAAATTATTCCTTCTTTTAGTCTTTTGTGGTCTACATGCCACATTTTATTCTTCCTATAAAGAGAAATATTACTGAATGATCAAGGGAGTTTCTGTAAACTATCATTTTCAAGTTCTTTTTATTTTTTATACCAAGAATACCAAGTCTCTATCTTTGATATTGCCATTTTTGGATTCATATTTCCAAACTTTGTCCTCATTTGCTTTCATTACGTCCAATAAACCAATCATGATCCTCTTTCCTTTTTGCCCCTATTATCTTGAACATGCATGCAATAGATGCCAGGTCATACTACAGTAACTTTATCTTAATTCTTATACAGTAGTTCATAACTGCCTTCGATTGAGAAACTTCATGTCTACATTACATATTTTTTTTGGGTACTTGTAAATTTGTGACTATAACTGCAAATTGTGTTGTAGGGCGCATTGACACAAGATCAGATGGACCTTCTTGTTGAGCAAGTGAAGATGCTTGCTGGAGAGATTGCATTTAGCACAAGTACCCTTAAGCGTTTGGTGGAGCAATCTGTGAATGATCCTGATGGCTCAAAAACTCATGTATCCTTCTCCTTCCTTCTATATCAACATTATTGCTTGTTTGTTTTGCTCTCAAGAGGCAAAGAAAATTTGACTTACTTGATGATGGGATTACAATCTTAGGGGCAAGCAGAAACCAAATAGGCTAGAAAACTGAACCGAAAACCAGCAATTTATTGTCATATATAACAAAAACACAAGTAGTTTGGCGCGAGACGTGTCTATTTTGGTCCTTGAGGTCCTACGCTTGGACCTCCAAGACATTTTTTCTTCTTTTTTTTTTTTTTGGTTTTTTGGAATTTTGTTTAGTTTTTGAATTGTAGAAAAATCAGTCAGTTTGGAAAACTGAACTGACCGATTGCACACCCCCACCTGCACTTGTCTAAACTCAAATTGTTAAGGATAACTGCTTCATCAATGATAATTTGGCTCACTGTATTATCTTGAATATTTTCTTTCTCTGCAATTTTAGCTCATATACTGTCTTCATATCTGGCTGTCAGCTGATTAAAATTTTCTTTTCGTAATATATGATTGTTTCTTTGTTTAATTCAAAAGTGCAGTCAAAAGTTGTTGAATTTGATTGACGATCAGTTTATTATCAGCTTACTTACTTGACTACCTGTCTTCAAAAGTTGTTGAAGTTGAAATTTCGCATTTCTTAAATTACTTGTCTACTCTGCTTTGTTTGGCCGATGCATACAGAAGTTATGTTCTCCTTCTATGCTTTATATTTAAGCTCTTAACTTCTCAAATGTTTTCATTAGCATACTTTAATATCCATGAGTTATTTCGTTGTAAGACTGGTGAAGATAATTGCTTTCTCAATGACAGATCCAGAATTTGGAACGTGAGATCCAAGAGAAGAAGAGACAAATGAGGGTTTTAGAGCAGCACATTATTGAGAGTGGTGAGGCTTCAATTGCTAATGCATCACTTGTTGACATGCAGCAGGTTGTTTCACTTTCTTATTTGCATTTTTCTCCTCTAAGTTTTTTAATCCAGCTATTAATCCAAAAATGGTTGTTGAATTGTTTTATTTTTTTCTCTGTTGTAACAGACAGTTATGAAATTGATGGCCCAATGTAATGAAAAGGCTTTTGAGCTCGAGGTGAGTTCTTGGTACTTTGCACTTTGCAGCATGATATCAAATCTTGAGAAGCACAATGACTAGCAATTTTTCTAACTACAAAAATTCTAATTAGAATGAATGGAAGCAGCTAAATATGTTTTCCATAGCAGTTATCTTCTTTGTTTGGTATTCTGAATGTTTTAAGTGCTTTGGAGAAAAATCAAGTTCCCTAATTCCCTTTTCTGAAATTCTCCTCTGCCTCTTGCAAAGAGAGAAAGATATATGGCTCTTCACAGTAAAAGTCTTGCATGGTTTAAGCCAACTTCTTGAACATCTCATGTGATCATTTTATCAAGTCTTTGCCATGGATGTCATCTAGGGTGTTCTATATTCGCCTTCTCATGTGCTCTTTATTTTGTAATTAGAATGTTTATTTTTAATTAAGACTAATTTTGATCATCACTTATATTGACAATTGGTGCAGTTAAAGACGGCAGACAACCGTATCCTTCAGGAACAACTGCAGAATAAGGTTGAAACTCCTTCCTCTGCACTGATCCGTTGTTTGCCTATTTTATATCCTACCCATTTAGCTGAAGCTTATTAGTTATTACCTTTTTGTTGAGGATGCTGCTAGCATTTTCTTTAAACTTGGATGCCATTTTTATTGCTTTGTTCACACTTCCATTTGTTTGCTTCTGAGACTCCTGACTTATGGTTTCTTTGTGTGCTTGCTCATGGGCAGTATTCTGAAAACAAAGAATTGCAAGAAAAATTGAATCTCCTTGAGCAGAAGTTGGCTTCTTTTTCTGATGAAAAGCTATCAGTAACTTATGAACATTCTGTGTCTGAAGAATATATTGATGACTTGAGAAAGAAAGTTCAGTCACAGGTGATTTGCTATGATGGCATTTACTAGCTTTTGACTTTGCTTAGTTTTAATGTTGTGCATAGTCAAATATTTTTAAGTCAGAAAACGTAATGTAAAGATATTGATGTGAACGTCATGGAATTCACTTTAATAAAACTGTGTTGAAAAAAGTTAGTAGAAAATAGATCCTAGTGAATTATTATTATTTTTTGGGTAGATCATATTAGTGAATATTATGAAGTTATTTTGCAATCAAAAAGTTAAGGGCTCTTTTTTTTAATTCATTGGGAGCCCAAATGAACCATGGGACTACTAGGGGGTAACCTACCTCCATCCAATTGTCACACCATTGTAGAGTGAGGAGACCAATCAGGCTAGGCTTGATTGGCTCTGCATTGTTTTAACTATGTTTATGGTCCCGTGTTGTTAGTGATAGAGAATCAAGTTAAACTCACCCAGGAAATGTTACTGCTGTGATTTTTAAAATTGAATTTACTATTGATACAACCTAAATGAATTGCCCATATGTCTTTCCTAAATGAACAGGAAATTGAGAATGAAAAGCTAAAGGTAGAACAGGTTCAATTTGCAGAGGAAAATAGTGGGCTACGTGTGCAAAATCAGAAACTGGCTGAAGAAGCCTCTTATGCGAAAGAATTGGCTTCTGCTGCTGCAGTTGAGCTAAAGAATTTGGCTAGTGAAGTCACCAAGCTCTCCTTGCAAAATGCAAAGTTAGAAAAAGAATTGTTGGCAGCTCGAGAGTCCATGCATTCCAGAGGAACTGGCTTGCAATCTGTTAATGGTGTTAACCGCAAATATCATGATAGTCTTAGATCAGGAAGAAGAGGACGGTTCTCTGGTAGATCAAATGAATTTTCAGGAATGCACTCTGATGACTTTGACTCGTGGAGCCTTCATCCAGAAGATCTGAAGATGGAGTTGCAGGCAAGGAAACAACGGGAGGCGGCTCTTGAGACTGCCTTAGCTGAAAAGGAATTCATTGAAGAGGAATACAGGAAAAAGGCTGAAGAGGCAAAGAAAAGGGAGGAGGCTCTAGAAAATGATTTAGCAAACATGTGGGTGCTTGTTGCCAAGTTAAAGAAGGAGGGTGGAGCTATCCCTGAGGCGAATAGTGATGAAAGGCTTAATGATATAATAAAGATAAGTGAACCAAAGATGAACGGGGCTGATCAGAATACTGTCCTAAAAGAGAGACAAGTTTCGGATGCATCAAAACCAATTGATGAAAATCCAGAGGAGCCCCTAGTTGTTCGCTTGAAGGTAATGGTAACTCATGAATGTTTTTGTTTCCTTTATCTGCTGTTCTGCTCTCTTTGCCATCTTGAGCTTTTCTCTTCATTCTATTAAAAAATTTGAAGTTCAACAGCTTAATTAGAAATATTTTCTTTTCATTGCACTACCGGTCCTGATGTAGTGATGAATAAATAAAAATGTGCGACTGTAGTTTCCTTTACTGTTTTCATCACTTTTATGCTCTAGCAATATTTAACAATGTAATTTTGTGGCCATCTAGTCACTGAATATAAAAACTGTTATCCCACACGTTTCTTTTGGTTACATCATTGTTTATGAAGCATTTTTCTTCATTTTTTGGCAGCTTGAGAAAGTCCTCCATTATAATGATAATTTAGTTCCATATCACTTGTTCAAATAAGTACTTAAATAGAAGTTGATCACTTCTAGAATTTGTAGTAGTCTTGCTTGCCCATTAAAAGCCCATATTATTTATGCCCTTAAACAATAAATCTTAATAATGGAGGACACTGCATATTACTCGAGCTATGGTTTTTGTTTGATAATGTCTTGTGATTTTTCTTGAGTGCTGCATCTATTTGAGCTACAAAAGTTTGTTCGCTTTATGTTAACTGAAAAGATTGTTTTTAGTGACCATCCATCCAATTCAGTGACTTCATAATACGCAAGAACAATTTTGATTTGGACTTTTCTGCTTTCAGGCACGAATGCAAGAGATGAAGGAGAAAGAACTCAAATACCTAGGCAATGGAGATGCCAATTCGCATATGTGTAAAGTATGCTTTGAATCACCAACAGCTGCAATTCTTCTCCCATGCCGACATTTTTGTTGTAAGTCACTCAAGTTTTGCACTTGAATTGTACCTGAATTATATTTCCATTACAATCTACGATTATATCTTTCTTTTTTTAATGTTTGCAGTGTGTAAATCTTGTTCACTAGCTTGTTCCGAGTGTCCAATTTGTCGAACAAAGATTGCAGATAGGCTTTTTGCATTTACGTCTTGATGTTGCAGTTTATCCCCTCCAAATAAGGTCATGTGCATTTTACCTATTTTTATTTTTATTTAATATCCAGATAATTCAACCCCCAGGACTGATATAGGTTCCTCATTCCTTTCGTCTACCATGTGATTTAGACAAGTCAGGAACATCTTTGTCTGACCAACTTTTGGAAAGAGTTTTTTTAGAATTTAACAAAATAGAATGGAGGTGCATTTATCATTGTGCCTTTTATGTTCCATTCTTGAGAAGACAGGATCTGTATTTGCTCCTTCGTGGGTGGCATTAAAGTACAAATTTCGACTATTTTCTTGTTATGGCTATATAAGCTAACACATTTTCTTTGCGTTTGCTCTTATTTCAGGGTACGGCATTGTTCTCATTTGCAATATTCAGTGCAACAGCGGGGTGCAATTCTTTTATTAGTTTGATGTATGTAATTGTCTAAAAGGTATATCAATATATTTTTGTTTTGTTTTGTTCATCTCCCTTAAGGGCTGTAAAATAAGATTGTGATTAAGCTTAACCCAAAAAAAGAAAAAAAAAAGAAAAAAGTACAGATTTGAAAGGTGGCAATGCTTTTAAAAGTAGAGCACTGTTCTGTTTCAGTACATGTATAGAAAGCGATTTATGCTTCCAATCAGAAGCTTTTCTTCTTTAATTTTCCTTCTGAATCTGGCTCTTATATGTTTTAGGCACAATACATCCATAGCCCCCTGAACTTACCATGTTTTGCCATTTAGACGCTTATACTTACACTTTTGCCATTTATACATCTCAACTTGGCAAAAACATGATTTATAAACCATTCTCTGCTGTTGTAAAGAACCAATGGAGCACGTGTTTTCCGTTGTGCTGACTGGATGACACGTAATAAAAATTAAGACACGTGACAGTAGTTAACGGTAAAAAAAAAAAAAGAAATTTGAATATAGAAAAATTAAAAAAAGGTTAGAGAAGAATTAGTCCCAAATTGAAAACCCTAATTTTCATTATCTATTTTAATCGAAAATCTTTGAAGTCCTTGAGCAAAAATCTATTTCGACAATTTGAACATTGCATTGTGATTTTATGAAGTTGAAATCGAAGGCACTTTAGTTACTGAAATTCGAAGGCGCTTGAGTGAAGGGGGTTATCGAAGTCAGGCGATTCACTGAAAAAATCGCAGCAACAGTGGGCGCTGAACAATCGAAGCTGGTGGAACAAGTATTGCTATTTTTTGAAGCTGGACGAAGAACAAAGAATAAAGTTTGGCATTGCATTTTGAAAGAGTTACGAGTTAATGTATATGGTATTTCATTGAAGTTACAGAATGGATTCGTTTTCTATCTATTATTATCACGGTGGTCGATTTGCATCAATTGGAGGTGAAACGGTGTACATTGGTGGTACAATTTTGCCAAAATATGGGTACGATGCTAACAGGGTAGAGTTTTTAGACTTGGTGGATGATGTTGAAAAGTTAGGATATAGTGAAGTGAAGTTGTCTTATAGAGTTCCAGGGCTTTCATTGACTGCTGGCCTAAGGGAGATGAAGGATGACAAAGAAGTTATGGAAATGGTTAAAATGTTGAGTGTTGAAAATGCATTGGTTGAAGTGTATGTACAGGGTGTCAATAGTGGTAGGGGTGAAAGGGTGGACCCATAGGTGCCTTGTAAGCAAAATAGTAAAGGGACTCAGATTAGGGCAACTTTGGTTGATAGTGGTGGGCATATAAATAGAAAAAGACAGGGCAAGGAGGCAGAAAAACCATAAGATCCGGATAAGGGAGAAGAAGAAGATGAAGACGGGTTAGGAAAAGAAGATGAAGACGGGTTAGCAAAAGAAGATAAAGACAGGTTAGAAGGTGATGGAAGCTGTGCTGAGGATAGTGATACAGATGGTGAGCTTCCTATAGTAGAAGATGATATTGAGAATGCTGAAGATGAAGGAAGTGATGTGAATGAGGAAGATATTGCTACAAGAAAAGAATTAAGATAGTATAGACAGTCAAAACCAAAGAGTCAAACAGTTGGTACAGAGAAAGATCATGTTGAGCTTGGAGAAGCTGGAGTTGACATTGGACATAATGAGGCCGGTTCATCAAACAAAAAGTACGAAGGCAGAGTTGCTGTACATAATCTTATTCAAAAATTATGTTTAGCTCATTGTTTGATCGAACTGATTTAGCTTTTATGTCAATTTAGGAACTGTGTTAGCTTCTCTTCGCAGGTTAACAAATTTGCACAAAAGCACATTTCATTTCATCAACTGCATTGTCAATATACATTAATATAGAAGTACATCAACATTCCTACTTTTCATCAACAACATAAACTATCTAATGTTAACATATCTACTGTCAACTTAGACTTTGTTGGAGAATATGCAAATGAGGACAAGCAGACTTAACATTACAACCACCATAATCAGTACATTAGTTGTGGCTTTTGCTTTATCCCTTTCATTAATAGCCTTGTCCCTTTCATATTTAGCCTCTCTAGCTTTGTTAATGTATCTTGAAAATGCACGCTTCTTGTGATCCAGAACTGGTGGATCATACCACTGAAAATATCCACATGCATTTTGCCTTCCAACCTACATATTTCATTTACATTTTTCAATTCGAAAATCAAATCCATAAATCAATTCATAACCAAATAAATGCAAACTTACACCAAATCGAGGACAACCAAAAAATCCTCTCCCAGGATTTGCATTTACAGTTGATTCATTACAATCACTCAAAGGTATAGCAAATTGACTTCCAAATGAATAACTGCCATGTGATGCTGTTTGCCTCTGAAATGCCATTCACTGCAAACCCTTCGCCAAATTCAAAAAAAAAAATATATATATATATAAAGCAAACAAATGATTGTTGAAGAACAATAAGAAGGTGAAGAAGAAGACAACAAAAGGGTGGTCGATTTGAAGAATAGGAAGACTGAGAAGGGAGAAGCTTGTTTTCAAAAAAAAAAAAAAACGAAGAATCTTGCTCAGTGAAGAAGTGAAGAAGATGATGGTTAAAAAGCTTTTAAAAGTCGTCTTCTACATTGACCACTGCGTCCATATTTTCAATGTCATGCCCTCATTCACGTTTTATTTCACTTACTCTGCCACATCAGCAGAAAATGGTTTATAAATCATGTTTTTGCCAAGTTGAGATGTCAAAATGGTAAAAGTGTAAGTATAAGTGTATAAATGACAAAACATGACAAGTTCAGGGGCTGCGGATGTATTGTGCCTTTGCTCTATAGATACTTGATGCATATGCTAATCAATGACTGATAGAAGGCGAGGACAAGTTGGTGTTTTGGATCATAGTTGACACAAACTACTAATTTTGCTTAATTGCTTTAGCACGATAAAAAAAAAAAAAAAATACTATGACAGTGATTTTGAAAGTTTCAG
>CATIWK010184260.1:0-10012 GCA_949634005.1 Mallotus japonicus
TGAAAATAAGTATGTTCTTCATTTTGCATCAAAATGCATTCAATGATGTGAAAGTTCACATTTCTGAGCTTGAGCCTCCGTTTCTCGGCCCCATGATGCAAACATGCATATTTCCTTACTTTCTTTTATCATTTAGAAATGTTTTAATCCTTTCATTTTCAATTCAATGATCCTGCAAAAGCACACAACTGCATGCATCTATCTGCTTATTCATTAATCGATTATCTTGAGCCTACTTGCTATCCGAGTGGATGAATGGAGGGAATCGCACATAGTTGTGCTAACCTCTATTTTGTAGGTGTTTTCTAGCTCCAGGACTAGATTTACATTTCTGCACTTTTTCTCTTTCAAAAGTATTTACTAGGAAAGCCTTGTAAATAATTGTAAATAATTCTTTACTTTCTCCTATCATCATGTACTTGTGCGAATGTGCATATGTAAACTATCATACCAAAACTAGAGTGATATGGTAGCCACACATTGAATGTTCCATAATGAGAAGTAGTCTAAAAGTAAATGATCTCTTACGAACCCTGGAATCTCTGCTAGGGACGATACTCATTGAGTGACCCGATGCCATCCCTTTCATCTTTTTCTGATTTTTTAAAAATCAGGTGGCGATTCCACAAACATAAAGTGTCTCGCATCCCCCAAGACCAATCATTTGTCCTTGTCCCGTAAACGAAACGTATGTCCCTTTAGATAAAGTTTCCATGACCCGAATTGATAATCGAATCAAAAAAGAAAAAGGTCGCTCACAGGTGTCTTAAGAAGGAAGAAGTTAAAGAAGTAACGAAAGAGATTCACGCAAGAGTTCATGGGTCTCACATGAATAGGATCATTCTGGCAAAGAATATTATACGGCAAGGTTAGTATTGGATGAGTATGGAAAGAGATTATATCCGAGTAGTAAGGCAATGTCACCAATACCAAATACATGGGAATCTTAATCATCTCCCCCTATTATGCTGAATAGTTTGTCATCCTCTTGGCCTTTTGCAGCAAGGGGAATAGATATAATAGGAGAAATAAGGCCGACAACATTAAACAGGCATAAGTACATAATAGTTGTACGCACTCCCACTTTTCTGATTCCGTGATTTAGAGTGGGACATGGGTCGATTTTGTGTGAGATTGGAATGGAATACAGAATCAGTGCGATGGGAATCAGGATTAAGGATTATATTGCCTTGAAAATTCTCTATCCTATTAATTACAACAAAAATAGAAAAAAGAAATAAAAATTTTATTCTAAAAAAAACCTGTAAGACAAAGGTTAGTCTTCACGCATATGCAAGCACACATCGCATTTAGGAAAAATTTATATATTTCATTCATGCATAATTGAAATGATAAATAATAACAAAAGTAATTAAGCAAAAAAACAAACAAGGATGCCAATGAGGATGCACGATGCAAGATTTAGGAATTTAGGAATTTTTGGTGCAAAGTTGTCATTTTTATTATAAAAAATAGGATTTTTATGATAAGGAAAATATAAAGAAATTAAAATGGAAAAATGAAAATGATGAAAGTAATAAAATAAAATAATAAAGATAATAGAGAATGTAATAAATATGCAAATAAAATAATAAAAATGATAAAGATACTATTCTTACCATAAAAATATTAACTTTATGATAAAAAATAATAAATTTACCAAAGAAAACAAGAGAAATGACAAGGATAATAATATATGCAATAAAAATAATAACAATGCAAATGGAACAATAAAATGGATGATAAAAATATTATTTTTAACATAAAGATGGGAACTTTATAATAAGAACAATAAATTTATCAAAAAAGGATAATGGAAATAATAAAAATGCAATTAATGTGATAAAAATAATAAAATGCAGAATTAAAATAATGAAGGTGATAAAAATGTATTTTTTACCATAAAAATATAAACTTTATGGTAAGAATGACAATTTTACGAAAAGGGTATAAAGACAACAAAAAATAATAAAAATACAAATAAAATAATAAAAATACAGAAATTTTAATAAAAATAAATAAAATACAGAAATAAAATAATAAACATGATAAAGGTGCCATTTTTACCATAAAAATGTTAACTTTCTGATAAAAATAATAAATTTACCATAAATGGCATAAAGGTAATAAAAATAGAAAAAATGCAATAAAAATGATAAAAAATGCAGAAATAAATATATAAATAAAAATGGCAGAAATAAAATGATAAAGATGACATTTTTACCTTTAAAAATTTGAACTTTATGATAAAAATGTCAAATTTACCATAAAAGGCATAAAAGCAATAAAAAAGGAAAAATGCAATAATAATAATAAAAATGCTGGAATATTAAAAAAATAAATAAAAATGCAAAAATTAATACATTAAAATGATAAAAGGTACTTTACCATAAAAATATGAACTTTATGATAAAAATGCCAAATTTACCATAAAAGGCATAAAAGAAACAAAAATAGGGAAAATGCAATAAAAATAATAAAAATTCTGGAATATTAATAAAAATATAGAAATGAATATATTAAAATGATAAAGGCGACATTTTTACCATAAAAATATGAATTTTATGTTAAAAATGCCAAATTTACCATAAAAGGCATAAAAACAATAAAAATAGTAAAAATGCAGGAATATTAATAAAAATAAATAAAAATACAGAAATAAATATATTAAAATGATAAAGGTGATATTTTTACCATAAAAATATGAACTTTATGATAAAAATGCCAAATTTACCAAAAAAAGGCATAAAAGCAATAAAAATAGGAAAAATGAAGAAATATTAATAAATAAAAATAAAAATTACAAAAGTAAAATAATAAATTAAAATGATGCAAAAACAATATAAAAATGCTAACTTTACACCGAAATACCCATTTTTATATAAAGGGGAAAATGATGTAATAAGTGAATGCAAACACTCCCATATTCACCCGAACTGCCCACTTCGCCAACATATCTTTATAACCAAACTTCAAAATCACCACAAAAATCACAATTTTACCAAAATAATAAACATTCACAATAAAATAAATAAAAATGCAAAAAATAATAAAAATGGAAGAAATGAGATGAAAAAGAAGAGAAAATGCTATTTTTAATTAAAAGTGATTGGGATATCCTCAGAGGGACTAAGATTTACCCTAAATGTGTGCTTTGACTTAGAAGGAGTTAGGTTTGAATTTATGGGTCTAAATCATAGGAGAAAATGATTTTTGGCTTAAGTGTTTGGGTGTAAATGGGTCTCCAAATGCTTTAGTAGGGAGTGAAAGAGTGTCCAATTCATCCAAAATGGTATGAGTTTCTCTCTCTAAAGAGAGTTTTTGAAAAATGTGCCAAAATCCTCCCCAAAAAAGGAAAAAAATTCAAGGTTTTAAGAATACAGGCCCTGGACCCATAAGCTTGGGTCTTGAACCCACGCTATTGGGTCTTGAACCCACGAGCTTGGGTCCTGGACCTAGGACCCACGCGTGTGGGTCCTCTGACCCACGCAGGGTGCCCGTGACCCACACTCGTGGGTTGACCCATCCCATGGGCTTTTTTTCCCATTTTTGGCTCTTTTTAGGCCCAATTTGGTTTTTTAAGGTTTTGGGTGTATGTTTGGTTTATTTTGGGTTTCTCTTTGGTTTCTTCAGGTTTTTTCTCAATCTGAGCACGCTCGAATAAGCTCATGAAGGAGCTTTCCCCTTTTCTGACTAACAGGAATTCTTCATCTTCGAATTTTTAGGGAATCGTCAAACTTTGGGTATCAACATTTGCCCCTTGCTTCACATGCATTGATAAAGCCGGCGCTTGTCGATGCATGAGAAGCAAATTTTGAAAACCAAATGAGATGTAAAACTTTTATAAGGGTGTTGCACACGCGTTTGGCTGCTGCCAACATAAAGGAGCAAAATGCTGGAAAACTTTTTATGAGGGTGCTGTGTATGCATTTGGCTACTGTCAATGCACGGGGAGCGAAATGCTGGAAAACTTTTTATGAGGGTACTGTGCATGCGTTTGGCTAATGATAACACACGAGGAGCAAAATGCTGGAAAACTTTTTATGAGGGTGTTATGCATGCATTTGGCTACTAATCCTTCATGATCGATCCCGACAACATGATCACAGGTTTTTGGCGACTCCATTGGGGACTATTGATTCGAGGGGTATGAATGAAATACTATTTCTTATCATGCATAACTTGTTTATTCACCTTCACAATAGCATAGTTGCATACTCACTACACTCACCACATGCACCCTTGGTCCCTAAACCCTCGATAATATTGAATGACTTTGCCACCATGATTCCATTAGAGTTACGGGGCGACGAAGATAGGTATTATCACCTTTAGTCTTTACTTAATCAAGAAAAGCTGTAGGGCTTAAAGTGACATGGCCTGGCTTCCAAATCCAAAATGGGGTACATTTTTTCTTGAGTAGGTAAAAGAATGCTAGACTCTATGATTGGAGTTCGTAACCCTAGTTATATGGGAGTATTCTCGCTAAAGGAGCCCAAGCCGTAAGCCCAAAGTAACTCATATAGATAAACCAGTAGAAATCTCCCTTAGGATCCCACCTTGCTCATGCATGCTATCCTTGTCTTGATGCTGTCCATTCGACCTGACATTCACAAATGATATGACATCTCTAGTGTTTGCCACCATTTACTGTCATTATGTCAACCTTCATAGATTGTCGACACTTAGATTCGTGTGATCCTCGTTTACCTTGTGTAAGCTCAATACACAAGGAATAACGAGAATCATGCACCTTAGTTTGGATAGTCCGTAAAAGCTGACAAATAGTGACATCCTTTGATGATGGAACCTATAGAAGTCATCCATTTGTCCTTATCAGATCAAGTGGATAAATCAAGAATTTAACTAGATTGCAGACACTTATGCTAAAAGAGTCAAATTGTAAACTATTGAACGAAACCTTCATGTCTCTTAGTAAACACACTTAATATCAATGAGAGGGACACGAATTTGGGTCCCTTTTGTTGGTTATGTCCGTACGTGTTGCGTAGTCTGCAAGTATATGGAATCATACATGTAGGAAATAAATATCATCCCATAGAGATTACAAATCGACTATTGTAATACTAATTGTGCTTGTTTGTTTAAACAACAAAAAATAATGTTTTGAATTAAACTAAAATTAAAAAAAAGAAATCTAAATTAAATAACAATCAATTTAAAGAGCTAGGGTTCTTATTACCAATTCAATCGTTTCTTAAGATCAATTAATTCCTAAGCCATACCTAACCTTAATCCAATTTGAAGGCACCTAAAGAATCATAGGCTTTCCTCTCGGACAACCCTACAATTAACCAAGTAGATTGATATCTTAGATTTATAACTCTCACTTACTAAGTGTTCGATTAACCCGGTTTCAAGCTCCAACCTTTTAATCAATATTAGTTGCTTAAATGTCTCTCAACTAAGAAAGCGTCTAATAGGTTATTGTCTATATCCAATGGAACCTATCTCTCAATCAAGTTTCATTATGTAAATTAAATCAAAGGGTGATCAATCCTATGAAGACATTAAGTTCAACAACAACCAAAGGATTTAGATTAATGGCTTAGGTTTAATTGTAATATTCATATGGTTGTATTGAAATAAGAACCCTACCAAAGAACTTAGCCACTCATGTTGATAACAAGAGACAAAGATGAAGAATATAAGAAAATAAAAATCATCATTAATTCAAAATACAGATGAACAATAACAAGTATTGGAAAAACCCCCTTGGAAATAGAAGGCTTATTGTTCTTTAATCCTTAAGCTCAATCTCCAAAACCAACAAAAACAAGCACTCATCTTTGTTGTTCTCTTCAAGGTGATAAAGAGAAAAATGTAATTGAAAAATAGAAAAATGACATAATGTTTTGTTTTTGGAGGCTACACACATATAAAACCCTAGCCTCCAGCCCCTTCATTGTTTCCTTGTGAAATCTCCATCTTATCCCCTAAAGTCAGCAATTAAAATTAAAATTCGGATTTGCTGCCAACAGGTCGCACGATCGTGTGTGTTTAGGCGCACGGCCGTGCACAACTTTTCTCCATGAATCACTTCAATCAGCCTTAAATGCTCCATTGTATGCTCCTTTGACTCTTCCAGAACCTTCATGACCCCCATGCATCCTTCCTTTACTGTTCTTTGACACCTATATGCATAAAAATAACCAAAAATAAACTAAAATACTAAAAATAAACACAAACACACAAATCATGCACACATACATTAAATTAAAAAGAAACACAAATGCATTTAAAATGACACCTAATCCTAACACATTGAGTGCTTAAAATAATACATTTTTCACACTCGTTAAGATTCCCCCGCACTTGGATGTTTTCTTGTCCTCAAGCAAAGCTTAAATACACATATTCACTTAAAGAATCATGCTCATTAACTAGCTTTAACTTGACTAGCTACCTCAATCTTCCTTTAATAAAAAGCTTAAAAACTCAAAATTAAAACAGCAACTCGAGGTTAAGACTGCATTGTTACCGTGTGAAGAGCATACTTTTCTATTGAAATCATGAAAGTAAACAATTAACACGTTAGAAAAATGGAAGTAAGTAGGAATCATGCCAACAATTAGAGAGTTAAAAATTCAACACATATAAGGTTCTAAAAAAAACTTTTATTCAATCAAAGTCTTCCCAATCTCAGTATTCCCCACCTTTCTTGAGTTACTCAGTATGGATACCTCCAAAAAGGGTCCTTTGGATACTCTTACTCTAAAAGGAGCATTGGAGTAGAAGGAGAATTTAAAATATTTTCTTTTCAAATTAAGCTCCAAACGAGTGCATTTGACGCTCCATCTCATTGCCTTTTTTTTTTTAGAAATAGAAGAAAATTTAACCACACTAAAGTTAGCTTCAAATTCCTACTCACAAACACTTTTCTCAAGCATCAATCATCGAAATTCATTTGTTCAATAGAAAAGTATGCATTAAGCTCATTAAAATTTAAAAATCCTTAACCACAAATTGCTCTCCTAATTTAAAAATCCAAACAAATCATTAAAGGAAGATTAAATCATTTCTTTAAGAAAACTAAAACTAATAAGTAAGGCTCTATATGTGAATATGTTGCAACAATTTAAGTGTGAGAGTAATACATGAACAACACACAAATTAAATCAAACATGCATGACTCTTAAAGAAAAACAAACACACAAACATGAAAAGAAAATAAAACAAAATAAATAAAAACTAAAGAACAATGTACTTCCCTCAATCTGATGCACTTGGTGGAGAAGTCAGAGGAGTAACAACGATAGCTTTTGCCGCCTCATTAATCATCTTAGACCTTTTACTTTGAGGGAGTATGAGAAAGATTTTATCAATTTGGGCTTGCAACCTTTCAGCCCTTAATTCACAACGCCTCTCAAACTTATCCATATCATTAGACAAATCCATGATCATATTCCCAATCCTGTTGTTAGAGATGTCCATTAGCTCCTTGATCTTTTCCATAATTCCATCACTCCAACGCTCGATGATCCCTCTCTTCTTTACTCGGTTCTCACTTTCATTAGTTTCTTCCTCCATTGAGTTAGGAGGCAAAGGGACATTACCATGTTGCATCGCCGCTTGACGCAACAAATAGCATCTCCTTGAAGTGACATCATGTAGCTCATTAAACTCTGTAATGATTTCAGCCTGAACAAGGTAGTCTTCATCTAGGGATTTGGCTTCTAGTGGCTCCAATTGGTGTTTGGAAAATTTGAATGGAGCCAAATACAATGCTAAACCAATGACAATATGCCCCATTGATAACAATGCTTTCCTAGCCTGCATAACACTCCACATAGAACACAAAATAAAGTATGTACTACATACTTTTTAATGCAACCAAGGCACCAAGTAAACAAGTCAAACCGAATGATCCTTTGCACTATGAGGGGCCAATGACCAAATCAAGGATAAAGAACTTCAAACAAGCATTAAATTCATTGGTTCTATCCATGATGAGCAAAATGGAGGATTTGACCACAAGTGCAAGCATGGAGCTGAATATTGAAGAATTCAAGCTAATTAGTTTAATTTCATATTCTGAAATTAATTAGCTTGATATGGACGAATTTCGAGAGTATTTGCTATTTTTGGAATCATATGGCAGATTCAAAGACTTATCTATTCAAGAGTCTCTAGTTGTCATTAATGTCATTAATTGTCCTAGTTATTTGAACTTTTATTTATGTCAGCCTTGGGGAATAAGTTTAAAAGTCTTTTCCTTCAAGGATAAGTTTGTTTTATGCCTATATAAGGGCTGCATCTGTGTAAAATGAATTCAGACCTGATATATATGAATTTTAATCAACTAAGTGAGGTTTATTCCTTAACTTTGTTCTTTTGAAACTTTGCAAGTTTTTACTTGAATTGTTTCACATCTACCTTTCATTACAATTTCTAGATTGGATTAAATTTAGAATTGTGTGATTGTTCATCTTATAATAGCTAAGTATCTTGCTTCAATAATAAGCAAGGGGTTTAGCTTCATCTCTACATTCCATCTTATAATAGCTAAGTATCTTGCTTCAATAATAAGCAAGGGGTTTAGCTCCATCAACACAACCTATCCTTGATTGATCTTGGGTTTGTATCAGTTTGGTATCAGAGCCAAACTTCAAGTTTTGGTTATCTATCATTTAAATTTCGTATTTGATCTGTTCTTCTTCTTTTACTCTTCTTTTGTTCAAAAAAAAAAATTGAAGTTGCTGAGCTTTTATGCAAAAAGGGTTCAAAAAAAATCTATCACATACCCTTAATTCATTTACTTTGTTAAATTTCCGCATTTGTTCAAAAAATTTTTTTTTTTACTTGGGTTTATTTCTGAATTGTGTTGTTGGTTATTTTTGTGGGTTATAATCGGACTTATTCTCTTTGTTAACTTTTATTGTGAGCGTTTTCTTGGCTTCTAAAATTAGGATTAGTTCTTGATTTTAAGCGAAGTTTTGTTCACTTGCTTATTTTCTGATTTATTTGATTCCTGAATAATCACTTTCAATTTTAAGTTTAATTTGATTTTTGTGATTGTAGTGTTGGTTGATTGAGCAATTCTTGTTGAATTTGCATTAGTTTTATCAGAACTGAGATTTGGGGAATTTGATTGGTAAAAGGCGAGTGGTGAGTTTATAAGAGGGTAAAAGCCTTGTTAAGAGAAACACGAGTGTGAGTGCTATCCAAATTGAGTGAAACACGTAAGGGAGTGTTTGTGAGGTCTTTGCTACTAACGATTTCTTGTAGGAAAAATTAAAGCAATGGCTCAAGAAGGTGACAGAATGCCCGATCAAAAGCTGTACATGAAAGCCATGAACCAAATGTTTGATAGAATGAGTTTAGACTTGGCAACTCAAATTGGGGACTTGGCAGACTGAATTAAGAAGATGGAGTCAAGTTATCATGGAGATGCTAGTACAACCAATACTAGAAATCATGGGAGACGTGAACAAGAGGATGATGAACATACATCAAATTTAGGCAGAAATGGGTGATCAAAAATTGATAACAACTTGGGAAGCATTAAAATGAAAATTCCAAGCTTCCAAGGCAAGAGTGACGCCGAAGCATATTTGGAGTGGGAGAAAAAGGTGGAGTTCATCTTTGACTGCCATCAATACTCCGAAGAAAAGAAAGTAAAGCTAGCTGCCGTGGAGTTTACCGACTATGCACTTGTTTGGTGGGATCAATTGGTGACTAGTAAAAGAAGGAACCATGAGCGACCTATTGAGACGTGGGAAGAAATGAAGGCAATCATGCGAAAGAGGTTCGTTCCTACACACTACTATAGAGAATTGTACAATAAACTTCAAAATCTTGTACAGGGATCTAAAAGTGTAGAGGAGTATTATCAATCAATGGAGATGGCCATGATTAGAGCAAATATTGATGAAGACCGTGAGGCAACAATGGCGAGGTTCTTACATGGGCTGAATAGAAATATAGCCGACTTGGTGGAATTACATCACTATGTTGACATGGATGATATGTTGCACATGGCAATCAAAAT
>CATIWK010184322.1:0-10454 GCA_949634005.1 Mallotus japonicus
GTTTTGTGGAGGATATGGAGGAAGAGGAAAGGGGTTAGCTTTGAGGAGAGATTGAGATTTCGGAGAAGAGGGATCCAGTTGTTTCTTTGAGGCCTATTCTTATTTTTTTAAAAAGGTTTTTCTAATAAGATAAAAAATAAAGTGATAAATATACTAAATAAATATAAGATAAGAGTCCTTTTTTGTTTCCATCACTAAGAGATAAATGACTCTTGAGTATAAAAATTTAAAATACTCTAATTTTTTAGAGATAAAAAGAAGTGAATTTTTATTTTAAGCAAAAATAAGATAAACCAAATTATAATTTTAATTTGAAATTATAATGACATTAAATAAGTATAGTAAATGTTGCAAAACTTCAAATTACAACAATGTTTCTTATTAAATGTTGTTTAATTAAAAAAATATTCTAATTGAAAAAATTTATAGTAACATTTATTTACAATGTTTTTCAAATATGATTTTATACATTTAAAATGACATTTATAAAATATGTCACTTATAAAATGTTACTATAAATATTTTTTGTTGTAGTGGTAGTTACATAAATTTTAATTATTTTAGAGTTGAAATGGAATAGATGCTGTTAAAAAATAAAATAAAATAAATTCTTAACATTTGTTGCTTAAAAAAGTTCAGAATTCCTACCATTTCTGTTGGTTGCCATGTCTTGCATTATTTGCTATAATTATATATTTTTGTTAAGTTTGAAAATGATATGAAACCAACGAAATAAACCTTGGAGTTTACATATAGCTATCAATCGGGTTTGTCAATAAAAAAAATGAGGTTAATATAAAGACTAGATCCAACACATGTGACAACTTTATTTTCTATTATAAATTTAGTAATTTTCTTTGCAGAAGATGAGAAGCAATTGGAGAGAAAAAAACTATATGACAATACACTAACCTCAAGAATGTCTCCCAAACTCACAAGAAGTGCATTTGGAAGGAAGCTCACTGGCATCCAACTCCTGTCTTTTTTAATCTGAAACCCATCAACTCCATTGACCTGGTTAAGGATTGGGATGATAGTGCATTTCATAGAGGTAACTCTCCAAGCTATTTCTGCATATAGACCATGAAAAGAAATTAGATTAGTAACAGTGTTTTTCATTTTTTTTTAATTTAACTTTGTTGTATATACCATGGTTTGAATATCAAATATCCCTTAAATGAAAATAGTCATTTGTTAGCTTATCCCCACAATTATTGATGAGCATTTTTTATTAATAATGCTATTATTAATTAATGATTAAGTATTTCCCTTGTAATATTTCAAAAAGATAATTCTTGAAATTTTCCACCTAATTATATAGAATTCAAATCCCTACATGATCTGCACTAATTATAAACTATTCATCTATCAAGCAAAAAATATACGTATCAGAAAAGGGCGGCTAAGCGTATATCAGAAAAGGGAACTCCGGTAGAAGGTAAGGCCTTCTTCTAGCAATAGGGTTGGTGATCACGTAAACCCTATCACCCAATCAAGCTTTCCTCCAAATCTAGCCACTGTACCACAACCTGCAACCTCACCTGGCCTTATCTTGTATTTCATTTTCTCCTCTAAGGGAAGCTTATAAAATTCTTCAATCTCATGATTCTTCTTGTCCAAAACAGAGCTCACACCATGATTCACCAATTGCAATTTAAAGTTGAAACCAGATGTCACACCAGGAATCGTACACATACACTGCGCGCACAGACAAAGATGAAAAGAAATGATTGTCTAAAACTGAAATAAGAAAGAACCTGGAAGATGCTTTACTCTCTTTGCAAGTGAGTGCAACTATTGAATCTGTAAATCCGAGGTTTCTTTTAAAAGTAACAGTTTCAAATGTTAGTGAAAGATGAAAATGGAGGCTAGTTGATGCATGAAATATAATCTGTATCATATCACAGGCATCTTTATTCACCTGGTGTTCAACGAGCTCTAGGTTTGATTCTGTGTGGAGTTTTTACTCCTGTATGCTGTCATCACAGATTTTACATGGCGTTGGCCACGTCACCACAAGTTCTTACGTGGCATAAGCCACGTCACCATAGGTTCTTACGTGTCCACAGCCACATCATCAAATATTCTTACGTGGCTGCATCGACGTCATCACAAATTCTTACGTGGCACTTACCATGTCATCGCATGTGCTTACGTGGCATTAACACATCATCAAAGTTTCTTTCGTGGCGATAGCCATGTCATCACTTTTTCATACGTGGCATAAGCCGCATCATCATGGATTCTTACTTGGCAGTGACCACGTCACCACATTTTCTTACGTGGCATTAGTTACGTCATCGCTGTCTTACGTGATGATTGCCACATCAACAATTTATCTTACGTGGCCTTGTCCACATCATCACTTTCTCTTACATGGCCTAATCCAAGTCATCACTTTCTCTTACGTGGCTAAATCCACGTCATCCATTGTTCTTACGTGGCATTAGCCTCGTCATAACTTATTCTTAGGTGGCATCGCCACGTCATCAGATATTATTACGTGGCATTTAGCCACGTCAGCATAGGATTTTTGGTGGCTTCTGCCACGTCATCACACATTGTTGACTCTGCTTACGTTGTCTAAGCCACGTCACTGAGTGTGCATACATGGCTCTTTCCATGTACCTAAGAGATGAAGGGAACTCCGGTAGAAGGAAGGCATTCTTCTAGCAATAGGGTTGGTAATGACGTAAACCCTATCGCCCCAGTCAAGCTTTCCTCCAACTCTAGCCACTGTACCATAACCTTCAACCTCACTTGGCCTTATCTTGTATTTCATTTTCTCCTCTGAGGGAAGCTTATAAGATTCTTCAATCTCATGTGATTCACCTTGTCCAAAACAGAGCTCACACCATGGTTCGCCAACTGCAATTTAAAGTTGAAACCAGAGGAATCATACACATATACATATATATTTACATGGATTAACATATAATAAATTGATGCAGAAGGGAGCAAGTTAATTTATCCAATATTAACAAAGATAAAAAGAAATGATTGTCTAAAACTGAATTAAGAAAGAACCTGGAAGATGCCCCTCTCTTCGCAAGTGGAGTGCAACTATTGAATCTGTAAATCCGAGGTTTCTTTTGAAAGTAACAGTTTGAAGTCAAAAGTGGGTGAAAAAGAATGGGAGTTAATTAGGGTTTCTTCATCATCAGAACGAACAACAAAGACCTGTAGGACTGAGACCATAGGCTTTTTTATGAGCACTCGGACACTCTGTACTGGGTTGACATTCTCAAAGCTACAAGCCGATGGATGCAGAGATGCCATTTTTATTATTTTATTGCTTGCAAAAAGTGTATATGTGCCCTATAACCGCACACCATGTTTACTGAGGTTGCTTGCTTTTATAGCCGCATATTGATGAAGAAACTTTTTAACATTTTGAAAGGATTAACTACCCATGTTTTTATTTTGGTGGAAAAAATTTCATCTACTAAACATGTATATAACTATGTGTTATGTTTTTAATGGCTTATTGTTCCAACTAAACATGTTGATATAAAATTACGATTGTATATTATAATTTCTCATAAAGCCAACCTACTTAATTATAACATATATGATAAATTTTGATTTAAAAATTCATATTTAATGATTTACTTCAATCAATTAAATTAAATTTAATAATTAACTAAAAAATTTTTATATTTTAATTTAAAGAATACAAGTGTACAAAAAGAATTAATTATGAATTACAATATAAAGAAAAGTGAATTCATATTTGACATGAACACATTTTGCACACAAAACCATAGGAAGTAATTTATTTTTCGCATATGGAAAATCTATATTAATGATATCTCACGCATGACTGATGAGCAAAACCTAATTACTGTAAAACTAAATAAAAATGCAAGAACACATATATTATAATCCATAAATTCCATATTTAATCATTGCAATTTAGAACTCTTATCAATAAATATTCAATAGATATAATATTAAAAAACTTACATATTTTAAATATATTACACTCAAACGATTAAACTTACATTTTCAATGACTAAGTAAAAAATATTCAAAAGACATGTCATAAATTTAGCTGTTGAACATAATGAATTTAAAGCATGCAAGAATTATTCTTAGAAAATTTCGATTAGAATTTTCAGAATCATCTTTAATTGATTTTTTATATAAAAATTTTAATTTAGATCGAGTACCTAGTAAATTATATTAACAAAAATATTTTTTATTTGGAGGATGTATCTTATCACATGTATTCACATGGGAGTACTGACATGATATGAAAATAGTGATTTGCCTATATAGATGTTGGGGGCGTTTGTTTAGTAAAAAATAAGGGTGGGAATCGGAATCGGAATCGGAATGGACGATTCTGATTTCTAGTGTTTGGTTAGCTAAAATTAACATGAGAATGAGAATGTGATTCCCCCATTAATGAGAATCACCATTCCCCTCTTCTTCTTAATGAATGATTTTTGATTCCCTTGAAAATTAAGTCAACTCAATTATAAATTGATTAAACTTTTAAATGTTAACATTTATTTTTTGAAATTTATAAATAAAACATACAAATTAATAAAAAATATGTATTAAATGTTTGAATAAAAAAATATTTATCAAAAGTAAATATTTTCTATAATTTTTTAAAAAATTATAATAATATTTTTAAAAATAAATATTTTAAAAATATTTTATAATACATCATATAATATTAATTTTTAATATATAAAAAATAATTACAAAAATATTTTTTCATCCAAGAAATGATGGATATTGGATATCGACTCTGTATGCATGGTAACTATCAACGCTACTGTACCAGCACAATAACATATATATATCTCCCCAAAGTAGAGGATACGTACGTTTGATATTTATCCTTTTTTTTTAATTTGTTTTTAGTATTTGATAAATTGTACAATATGAAACAGATATTTTCTTTTAAAGTATATAAAAATAGTTTCCCTTAGACCATTTTTTATTGACTTTATTATTTTCTAAAATAGAGAAGTGGAAAGATAAAATTTAACATCTGTAAATGTTTTGAATAAAGTTATACAACTAAAGTACTCATCTTTCAGTAAGTATATATAAGTCCAGTCCACTGCATCATAACACATTAATGAAACAAGATATGCATATATCAAGCATATTTTTTGGATGCACAAGGAAATGTATATACTTATGAATTTACATGATTATTCATATAACACATGAATACAGTACAACTCTTATTATAATTAAGACATAGTCCAAATTTATTATGTTCTATATTTACCCATGTAGAGAAGAAGATCCATATGATTACAAAGCCACGTGGGTCGATAATTATTGGATGGCAATACTAATTAATTGCAATTAATTAAGTAGTTCTCCTTCCTCATTAGTCTTAAGCTTCATTTGGTCCAAGTAAGATTTGCTATTGAGCCTCTGAGAGAAGTAACCTTTGACATAATCCTCCATTCCTATTCTTCTAAATTTTGGTGGGTTCTGTAGGTTGATTAAACTTGGCGCAGGTCCAATCTCTGCATCAAATTTAGGGTTGCAGAAAAATGCAATAGATATCCTTTCTTTCTCTGAATTTATCGTTGCCCTGTGCTCGATGCTTTTATAGACTCCATTGCTTAAAATCTTGACAAAATAAATGAATAAATAAAACAAGATCAAAATAACAATAATAATAAATACATAAATAATTAAAATAAGCAACTACTAATCAATTTATAATAATTATTAAGCATATAAAAGATAAAATATAAATATAAGAGATGATTTATTTTTATTTAAAGTTAGACTTTTGTTGGGAGAGTTTTGCCATTCTTGTGATCCTATCTGAGTTGAACAAGATTAATTAGAATTCAGTGAACTTTGATTACCTGTAGTTTAGATCAAAAATAAAGTTTGACTTTTATTCTTTTATGGAATTTATTCTACTTGATTTAAATAATTAAGTTGAAATTATTGTGAACAAATGATATTTTAGGTAACTATAAAAAAATGATTGGTTCAAAAAAAAAACTATAAAAAAATGATTATGAATATGGCGTACAAATTTAATTGAGTAAATTAATTAGTATTTAATGATTGCTATATATATCTTGCATATTATTTTGTTGCAACTATTTTATTAAGTTTGAAAATGATACGAAACCAACGAATTAAACTTTTTCATTAAAAAATAAGGTTAATTAAATAAAAGACTAAGATTAAAAAAATAAAAATAAAAGATTAGATTCAATACACCATGTGACAATTTTATTATCTACAATAAAATATATGTTTTTTTTTTCTTTTTCAGAAGATGAGAGGAAAAAAAAAAGGATAATATACAAACCTCTAATATGTCTCCCAAATTCACAACAAGTGCATCTGGAAGGAAGCTTACTGGCATCCAAATTCCATCCTTTTTAATCTGATACCCATCAACTTCATTGACCTGGTTAAGGATTGTCACTCCAGTTGCATCTGAATGAGGAGTGATCCCTACAACTAACTCTGGTTGTGGGCATGGAGGATAATATGTCATCCTCACTGATTGCATTCCATCATCAAACATCTCCTCCATCTCCTTTTTCTCTATGTTTAGCGCCTGTGCTAGAGACTCCAGAATTTTCATGGCTAGCTTTTGCGTTTCACATACGTAATTCTCCAAGCTATTTCTGCATATGTATATATATATATATATGTCAAGATAAAAAGAATTAAAAGGTTTTAATTGTTAGATCATTAGTAATAGCTCAAAAACAATCGGGTGTGTTTCTTATTAATATTACTGTTATTAATTAATCATCGAGTATTTGACTTATAATATTTCAGAAAAGATAGTTTTCGAAATTCTAGAAATTTTCGTACCTAGTATAAAATTCAAATCCCAACGTGATCTTCTCTAAAAAGTATTCATATATCCAGCAAAAAATATAGATATATGTATCAAAAAGGTCAATTAAAGAGTCTAATATGGATGTACCTCAGAGATGGAGGGAGCTCTGGCAGAAGGTAAGGCTTTCTTCGAGCAATAGGGTTGGTGATCGCATAGAACCTATCGCACCAATCAAGCTTTCCTCCAACTCTAGCTACTGTACCATAACCTTCAACCTCACCTGGCCTTATTTTGTATTTCATTTTCTCCTCTAAGGGAAGCTTATAAAATTCTTCAATCTCATGATTCACCTCTTCCAATATAGAGCTAAGTCCATGGTTCACCAACTGCAATTCAAAGTTGAAATCAAATCTCACACCAGGAAATCATACAATATGCACATATATATAGACATAGATCAACATACAGTAAACTGATGCAGAAGGGTGCAAGTTAATTAATCCAAAACTAACAAAAGATGAACATGAGCGTGCGCAGATAGACATAAAAAGAAATAATTATCTAAAACTGAAAAAATAAGAAAGAACCTGGAAGATGCCCCACTCTTTGCAAGTGGAGTGCAATTTTTGAATCTGTAAATCCGAGGTTTCTTTCGAAAGTAGCAGCTGGAAGTCAAAAGTGGGGATTGATGTCGAAAAAGAATGGGAGTTAATTAAGGTTTGTTCATCATCAGAACGAGCAACATAGACCTGTGGGACTGAGACCATAGGCTTTTTGATGAGCTCTTGAACACTGTGTACTGGACTAACATTCACAGAGGTAGAAGCTGATGGATGAAAATATGACATTTTTTATTGTTTTTATTGCTTACAGAAAGTGTATATGGAGCTATACCTGCACAGCATGTTCACCAAGGTTGCATGCTTTTATAGCCGCAAAATTGATGAATAAAAACTATTAACATAGATAATTGAAAGGATAATGGATAAAATTCATAAATTTTTCATTTTTTTCTAATTTCACCGTAAACTTTTAATTTTATTAAATTTATTTATAAACTTTTAAATTAATAACAATATTAGCATATAATATATTGGACTAAAAATAACTATAGCCACATGTTGAGCAAATTATTTCATCTTTTAAAAAGAAATTGAAAATGGTCTCATTTATCCTAATTAAAGTCAATTTTCTAGATAACAGTTAAATTTTCAATATTTTTTAATTTTATTCAAATTTCAATTGACATGTATAATTATTAACATGTGAAAAACAGTGCTGATAGGAAAAGGAGATCAAAACAGTACTATTTTAATCAATTCCAAAATAAAAAATGGTTAGTTTGATTCGGTTAAAAAATATATAAAACCAAACTAAAACGAAAATGTTTAAAAATAACTGAACTAAACTAAATAAGGGTCAAAACCGAATTGAACCGAACTAAACTGCTTTAATTCGGTCAGCTTATTCGATTTGACTTTTTTTTTTTTTGCAATTTTAAACATATTAGATTTATGTAATTTTACACTATTTTCATAATATTTATGACATCTATTATTGTAAGTTTTTTATATTTATTTATTTATTAATTTTTTAGAAAATCAAAGTGACTTTTTGAATTTAAATAATGTTGGTTTGAATTTTTTATATTAAATAATTTTACTAAGAATTTTAAATATTAAAAATGATATTATTGATATATTTTGAAATATTATAAATTGGTTAAATCGAATCATAAACACTATATAATTTAAAATATTTAAAAAATTCAATTTGATTCTGTTTAATTATATTTTTTACAATAAAAACCAAAGTGAACTGAAAATATTTTGGTTCTTTAAAGTAAAAACTGAACTAAATTTTTTTACAACTTAAACCTAATTGAACCGATTCAGTTTTCAATTATTTTTGCTCACCCCTGCTTGCTCTGTCAGCATTGTCTTTGACATGTTCGTAAACCACGTCATTAATTACACATATCAATTGAAAGTTAGATAAAATTAAAAAAAATTGAAAATTTAATTGTTTAAATTGATACAAATTAAAAGATAGAATTATTTAAAATATTAGCTTATAGTTGAGGATAAATGAGACCATTTTTCTTAAAAAAATTACATAATAATAATGATTTTTTATTGTAGAAGATAATTTTTTTAAGAATAAATTTTCATAATATATATAAATCACAAAAAAAATTTATAGATGAAATATCTCGGTGCTTTATACTGTTTGGACCCTAAAAGAATATTTTTCTTATAAAAAAACATGTTTAGAAAAAATATTTAAAAATATATCACATGAAAAATATTTCACTTGAAACATATTTTTATGCAAAAATTCTGAAAAATATATTTTACCATACCATAAAAATATTATTCCTGAAAATATTTTTCTAATATAAAAAATTAATTAATGTTAGAAAGAAAAAAATGCTGCATAATTTTTTAAAAAGATAAGACAACCTATTGGACAAGTAATTTTAATTTTTTTAATTGCATAAATAACTCAATAAAATTGTTATTTATTTTCAAATTTATGAATTATTTTGTTAAAATTAAAAAATGATAAAATATATGAATACTTTTCTAATTAATCCAAATTAGAAAGGTATAAATTGTCACATTAAAGATAGTAGATGCGTAATTAGTTAGGATGCTCTTTGTTTGGCTAAGGGTTTGTTTGGTTTAACTGTTTCTATTAGCTGATAGCTGATAGCTATTTTGTAATAATGTTTGGTAAAATGCATGTGAGCTGTTTTTATTAGTATATAAAATGACTATTCTAGACATAATTTATTTATTTTATAATAATAATAATAATAACAATAATAATATATGTAGGTGGCGGGGTCGGTCGCACGCCCAAGTGTTTGGCGATCACGGCACTGTGCGGACTCAAGGCCCGCTAGAAAATACAAAAATGGGCTTTGGGGTCCATTATCGGAGATGGAGTCACCACCCGGATGAAAACCGAAACACACTTACAGCAACTGGATTCCGCGGAAGATACCCAGAAGCCGTCTTCAGAGAACGGGTTCAGAAACTGGGTATGAGCGTTTGAACGCTCACCCGACCTTGCGGTCGGCCTCCGTTTGTATTTTGTAATTTATTACCTTGGATTATTTAGTTATTTCCTTATTATTTTTTAATTACATTCATTTCAATTTAATTCTTACCGGATTTGCACATTAGTCCTGTTAATGTTTTATTACCCTGGCATTCAATACAAACAAATAATAATTTACAACCATCCATTCCAAATAAAAGGGGAAGGGATTAGGGATTACAAATTTGTGAAATTAAAATAATAATTAAAACCCCTCAAAAACTAATTAATTAAATATACAAATTCAGTGATTAGAAATCACTCTTAAGAATACCTACAAAAAAAAATATTAACTTCTCTCAAAGTAGAGAAGCTTGGGTTAGTTTCTATACATAACATATATATATCACATAAAACATGATTATTTATACAAATATATCTAATAAACTCAAAATATTCAAATATACACATAAAAGACAAACATACATGTATTTGAGCATTAATTAGTTCATCTAAACATGCTTTAGAATCACAACATAATACAAAATAACACACAAAATCATGTTAAAACATGTCAAGAATAATATAAACTCAAATCATGCAAATATACTAA
>CATIWK010184343.1:0-10889 GCA_949634005.1 Mallotus japonicus
TATTATGATACTGTATTTGCACTCTAGAACACCGCAGTAGACATTTTATATTTATGATGTATCTTATGTATTGTTTATGTTAAAAGTCTGTATCATGACAAATATTATATTAATGATTAAGGAATTTGGATTTTAATGACAAATGTGTTATTTATTTCATTTAAGCCTTTTATTTAAAGTATTACTCAGTATTTAATGTTTTTATTTCGCGAAAAATTTTTAAGGCTTACTATGGGTTTCGGGTACTTTATGTATTCCCATTCCCTAGTGCCGGTCATAGACCTTTTGGTTTAGGTCGTGACAATTACTTAATTCCTATTATACCCATATTATACCTAGGGTATAAATAGATGTTTTAGGGTTTGTTTAAGATGGCTATTCATTTTAATAAATAAAATTAAATCTTTTGCTTCATTTATTCTCTAGATTGAGAAGTTTGTCTCTGGATTGAGACTAGTTTATTTTGAATAATTAATCGTGTTGATTATTCATGCTACACGTTACGTCAAGTATCCTTAATCAACTATATACATTTGGAACTAAGATTACTGAGATTATTCTAACATAGTCAACTATATACAGATGAAAGTAAGATTTATAATAGTAAAAAAAAGAAAGATTTATGAGATTATTCTAACATAGGCCATATGTCCCACTAAAATCAAATGAAAATTTTAATTTTAAATTTTTAGGAAAATATTACATGTCACAAATATCGACATTAATAGTCCTTCGTGGGACAATAAAATAAGCACACGACATCATTGTGGGCCTGTTGATGCTAACACTTTGACTCGGCACTATTTGGATCACAAACTTTTTTTCTTTGTTATGAGAAAATAGTAGGTAAGTGAATGATTACTGGAAGAGCTTCTAGGGATAGCATAAATGCACTTACAACCCTAATCATCGCTCGGTATCACCAAAGCAATTATCCAGTTAAGGACTAGGCAAACTCGGATACCTCACTTAAAGCTAAATTCACCCATAGGATAAGGCATTGGGTTCATATGTCAATGTCAGTAAGAGCATACTCTTTATATTCAAAGCATCCTCAAACTACCTGAATGCTGAGTAAGGCCTAGCTTACTAGTTAACACAGTGCTTTCAAGAGATATGTACTATTTTGGATCAACCACTACATGCAAATGCAAACACAATATATATACATAAATGCACAATAATATATAATATGCATGAACATGTTATAGTGCACGAACATAATAAATATGATGTATGAACATTACAACCATGGCAAGATGTGTGAATTATGGCATATGCTAAACTATCATGATATACATATTATTTCTACATGACATGGCAATCATGATGGCATAATGACTATAATCATTACATAAACATTGCATAATCATGATATTCATGTTATGAGAATCTCTAAGCATGCAATTCTAATCATATTAAATTAAAGAAATAACACATGAACATGAATAAAGGAAATAAGGATATGGATGGCTAACACTTTTACAAACATCTCCACTTTTGTAGCTTTATTAAGTAAGATTAAGGGAAATATATTAAAAAAGATAAAATGAAAAATAAAAATTTAAAAACATTTGCAAATTCACTTTGAAAACAATTATTGAAGTAAGATAAGAAAAACTTTTGGAAAATCAGTTAAAAACAACTTATTTATGGAGAATTTTGGAAAAGAACTTGTTTAGGCATGTATAAGCCCTTAATTGATTCTAATTTCTCAATGACGGTATGTTTTTTGCATAATTTTGAGTTTTTATAACTAATATGCTGCCTAAGCCGCCGGGCAAATCCCTAGACTATAACAACGTCAGAAATCATTCCTTTTCCGGTGATGCTTACTTGAGTCACGTGGACCTCTTTTCTGCCAGGCCTAATCTCCATGCACGTTCTGATAATGCAGGAACTTCGTCTCTGCCTGTGAAGACTTATGCATCTGTTCTTCATGAATCTTCAATTATTTGTCCTTCTCGCCCTTCAATTCCTGGTTCATACCAAGCAGTCAAGATAAACACAGTTCTATATCAAAAGCGTTTAGCGTTATGCAAATTTTCTCTGATTGGAAGAGTCGTTCTCAATAAGGGAGACACCCCTTGGAAATTAATAAATCTTAAAGATCGTCTCTCAGCTTTATGGAATATCACATCATCCTGGCATCTCATCTCTTTAGGCCATGGCTACTTCCACATATTGTTATCTTCTGAACAAGATAGAGATAATGTTTGGGGAAGGCGATCGCTATCTCTAAAACATGGCATTTTACATCTTCAAAAATGGGTACCTGGTTTTGATCCTCAGAAAGAAAAAACAACAAACACTCAATAATGGGTGCGTTTGTGCAGATTACCTTGGGAACTTTGGGATGCACAGATTCTAGTTGTCATAGCTCGCAATATTGGTGTTCCGCTTTGTATCAATAGGGAAACTTTTGGAAGGTGATTTCGGCCACTTTGCAAGAGTATTGGTGGATGTTGATTTGGCAAATCCACTACAGTATCAAATCATTCTTGATTGCAAAGGCAATCTGTTTGACACTTCATTATGAGAATCTTTCTCCTTTTTTTTGTACTTCATGTAACTCTATTGGACACAGTTCGTCCAAATGTAGACTTCAAAAATTTGATTCCCCATCCTCGCCTACTCCTAAAGAGCGTTCTCGGGGTCGCTCTAAAGTTCGTAAAGTTTGGCAATGAAAATCTTTGCCTCCACTTGCAGATAATAATTCTAATCATGATGACGAGGATAATTCTGATCATGATGACGAGGATAATTCTGATCATGATGACAAGGATAATTCTAATCATGAACCAAATGATGTGGTTAATTTTGTGCCTATCATTGACCCTCAAGAGGCTACTTCTTCTAATCAAAATCAAGGCAATATCGAGTTGCACAGTATGCATGATGATAATGTTTAGACAGGTCAGCCTCAGGTGTCTGCGCCAATTCAACAGCCTGTCCTTCAGTCTGCTTCTCCTGAAGCCCCTCCTCATGTCGTTATTTCCCCATGGTATGCCCAAGCTAGTAAAGAATTAGAACAAGTTGGGAAACAAAATTGGGCACACTTGGTGAATGAAAATACTGATTTTTCTTCAGAATGGAAGACAGTTACAAAGAAGAAATCCCCATCAAAGCAACTTAAGTTGACACAAAAGAAGCCTCTAACGAGGGCTCAATCTCAAGCTTCCTAATGAAGGCATTATTTTGGAATTGTAGAGATCTTGGTAACAAGGCCACGCAGCTTTTTCTTGCTAATTTATATCATACTCATAATCTGGATATTTTATGTATTGCTGAACCGAAAATTGATTTTGATGGAATCAATTCTCGTTTTTGGTCTTCTATTAGCTTTTCTTTTGTGGCAGATAATGCTTCCTCTCTCTGGATGTTTGTTTCTAATAGGATTGGTGCTGGTAATGTTAATTTCTTGGCGATTTCGGACCAGCAAATCACTATTACTTTTTATTTGGAAGCTGATTGGCACTTTCTTACATGTGTGCATGCAAGTGTTCTAACTTTACACCGTAGGCTTCTATGGACTAATCTCTCTCAGCTTTCCTCTCTATTCAATGGAAACTGGTATGTCCTTGGTGACTTTAATTCTTATTTTGGTGCTCATGAGAAATTAAGAGGTCGTGTTCCTTCTACTCGTTCTTGTAATGAATTTTCTTCTGCTATGACATCTTGTGATCTCACTTGCTTAGATACTAGAGGATCTTTTTATTCATGGTCTAATAACATATGTGGTTCTCAAAGAATTAAAATTCACCTTGACCGAGCCTTTTGTAATATTCCTGCTCTTGGGTTTTGGAGATGTATTGAGTGTTTTGCTCTTGTGCGCCATCAGTCATATCACAATCCAATTTTGTTAAACTGTAATCAGCTTAATGCCTCTCGCCATCTACCTTTGCGATTTTATTCTATGTGGGTTAAGTATTCCTCTTTTTATTTAGACGTAAAGGTTTTTGGAGCTCTCTTATTTCATGGTAATCCTATGTTGGTTCTCACAAAGAAGCTTAAACTTCTCTATGTTTTTCTTCGTTCTTGGAATAAGAATTCTTTCGGTCATATTGATGTTAATATTGCTTTGACTAAGCAGAATTTGGAGAGTATTCAAGCTGTTATTTCTGATCATGGATTCTTTAAAGATTTTCATTCTCAGGAACTGGAAGCTCATAAGGTCTTGGAAATGCATCTTGATAGTAAACATAGTTTACTTAAAGATCAATGCCAAGTAAAATGGCTTAAAGATGGCAACAGGAATTCAAAATTTTTTCATAGCTTATTAGCTTGGCGTCGTCCTCAAGCGGGAATTCACAATTTGGTGATTGATAATTCTCTTGTTTCAAATGAGGATGTGATCAGAGATCATGTCATTGATTATTTTTCCTCTCTCTTCTCGGATCCTTTGGTGACTCGGGACTTCTCTTCTTTTCGAGATATTATCCCTTCCCTGGTTACTCATGAGGATAATTCTCTACTACTTCGGATTCCTCTGAATATGGATATTAAAAATGTTGTGTTCTCAATGGACCCTTATAGTGCTCCTGGACCAAATGGATTTACTGGCTTATTCTATAAAAATTGTTAGGATTTTATTGGCCATGATGTATGTGCAGTGGGTCGTCACTTTTTTATTGCTGGTACGGTTTTGCATGGACTCAATTCCAATTTTATGACACTAATTCCCAAGGTTGCTAATGCTGATTCGGTTGATAAATATCATCCAATTATTTTGGGCAATTTAATCTTTAAAGTTATTACCAAGATCATTACAGACAGGTTGGCAATTATTTCTTCCAAAATCATTGATCCTCATCAATTTTGGCTTCATAAAGGGTAGAAACATTGAACATTATATTGTCACAGCTTCTGAATGTGTTAATGTGCTAAATTCTCATTGTTATGGTGACAATATGGCAATCAAAATTGATATAAGGAAAGCTTTTGATACTTTAGATTGGAAATTCATTCTTGTGGTTTTGCAGAGCTTTGGATTTTCCAATCATTTTTGTTAATGGATTCAGAATATTTTTTATTCTGCCCATCTTTTGATTCTTTTAAATGGTTCTCCCCAGGGTTATTTTCGGTGTTCTAGAGGAGTTCGTCAGGGGGACCCTCTTTCTCCATTGCTTTTTTACTTGGCAGAAGATTTCTTAAATAGACGATTGGTCTATGCTTTTGATTCTCAGCTATTACTTCCTATGCATGCTCCAGGTATTGCCAATTGCCCAACTCATCTTTTTTATACGGATGATGTGTTGATTTTCTGCAGGGCATCTATTAATAATATTCAGAGGTTGGTTCAAATTTTTGACGATTATGGGGCCATTTCGGGTCAGTCTATGAATTGGAATAAGTCTGAAATTTTCTTTGGAAAATATGTCTCAAGCAGTCGTATGGTTTCTCTTAGCTCCTTTGCTAGTCTTCGTCAGGGTTCTCTGTCCTTTATCTATCTTGGTGTCCCTTTATTTATTGGTGCTCCTAAGCGTAGATGGTTGCAGAGTATTGTAGACAAAACTCTTTCCAATTTTGATAAATGGAAAGGTCACACTTTATCCATGGCAGGATGTTTGGCTCTGATTAATTCAGTGATTCATGGCTCTTTTCTTCATTCTTTTATGGTTTATAAATGGCCAACTCTGATGCTCAGAAAATTGGAGAAAGCTATCCGGAATTTCCTTTGGACTGGTGATGTTAATTCCAAAAAATTAGTTACAATTAATTGGAGCACTTGTTGTTCTCCTCTTGATGAAGGAGGTTTGGGTTTAAAAAAATTGACATGGCTTAATCAATCTTTGCTTTGCAAATTGGCTTGGCTGGTTTTTTACGAGGAGAGTTTTACTTTCTCCTTTTTAAGAAAAAGATTCTTTAATTCCTATAAGCAGCCTCGGTCCTCTTTTATATCTTCTTCGATTTGGTCATCGATCCGAAGTAGTTTTGCTTCTCTGCAAGAGACTTGTCAATGGATTACTCATGCTAATTCTGAGCGTAGCTTTTGGTTTGACAATTGGTTGGGATACAGAATTATTAATAGAATTTCTATTCCATCTTCGCATTATAAGTTTCTTCATGTTTCTATTTCATATGTGTATTATGATGGATCATGGCATATTCCCAATGCTTTTAGTTCAGCTTATCCTCACATTGCGGATGATATTAAGAGTGTCTTTTTCTCTTCAATGGATGAATTTGTCTGCCGTTTTTCTCCTTCGGGTCCTATTACTTGTAAAGCAGCTTATGACTATTTTAGAGTTTGCTCGCCCAAAGTTTCTTAGAGCCGGGAGGTTTGGTTCCACTACCTCCCCCCGTCTCATTCATTCCTTACATGGAGAATTTTACATAAGAAAATTCCGTCTATGGACATTTTGCTTGCTAAGGGTTTTCATTTAGTTTCTAGATGTTGTCTTTGTTTTTCTGCCGAGGAATCTTTGGACCATATTTTTTCGAAATGCTCTTATGCTATCACTATATGGTTTGCTTTTATGCAGCTTGTTTAAGGTTTCAGTGGATCTTTCTCGTGGCTTTAATCACTTGTTCAAAGTTTCCACAAACCTGCATTTCTCCTCTCAAATCTCTGTTCTCTGGCGGGTTGGAGTGCATGCTGTCATTTGGAATATATGGCAAGCTCGAAATAGGGTTATTTTCAAAAATGAGACGCCTCATATTTCTTCTTCTTTCCGCATGGTCTATCAAGCAGTTAAAGAAGCTGATATCTTTTGCTCTGGTTACATGATAATTCTATGCATGATTTTCGTATTTTGCAGCGCCTCCAGATTGCCGAAATTCCTTGCCGTTTTCCAGTTGCTACTCTTGTCATTTGGATTCATCCTCCATCAAGTTAGACGAAAATTAACACAGATGGTGCTGCGCTTGGTTCTCCTAGTCAAGCTACTGCTGGTGTAATTTTCAGAGACAACCATGGCTCTGCGCTTCTTTCTTTTGCTTTTCCAATTGGAGTTCGATATGCTTTTGAAGCAGAGCTATTGGCTGTTGCTGCTGTGGTAAACAAGGCTTCTAAGTTGCATCTCTCCCCGATTTGAATAGAATCCGACTCTATTTATGTCGTTGCTTCAAGCAAAAAATGCTTTAGTCCCTTGGCGGGTTCAAAGGGAATGGCAGATTTGCATTACTCAACTCGGACACATTCAACACCATGTTAGTCACATCTTCAAAGAGGGAAACAAAGTTACAGACAAAATTGCTTCTATGGCTCTTCGGGTTCAACAGTCTCTATGTGGGACTCCTATCTAGGGGTGTGCAAAAATCGAACCGAACTGGTTCGGTTAGATTTTGGTTTGCTTGGTTAACATTTTCGATTTTTGAACCGAACCGACCAAATTTGTGGTTCGGTTCGGTTTTATACTCAGAAAATCGGTTAACCGAATTAACCGAATTTCATTATTTTTTTAATTTTTAAATATTATAATAATGTAATAAAAAAATAAAATAATTAATATTTTTTAAATTTTTGGTTATTTCGGTTCGGTTCGGTTTTTATTTTGAAAATTTCAGTTATTTCGATTTGGTTTCCGATTTAGTTTGGTTCGATTTTTATTTTTTCGGTTTGGTTAATTCGGTTTAGGTCAAAAAACCCTCAAAACCGACCGAATTAACACCCCTACTCCTATCCTTCTTATTGTCATGATCTTATGATCAATGATGTTGTTAGTTTAGAAGCTTACCGCTTCATTAGTCTTTTTGTTCTTAGTTTCTTTCCCTTCGTGGGCTGTTTTGGATTTAGCTATGTAAACTCTTCTATTTTTTCTTTAATATAGGGTGGTTTCTTAGTGTGTGATGATGGTGCTAAGGGGGTGTCAACTTTGTTAGGATGCCCAGGTGCACCTCATGATGCTAAGTTCCCCAAATTTTCATAAAAAAAAATAAGCCCTTAATTTATAACATGGATTTCCGTCAAATTAGGATTCAAAATATGAATTTTGTACCTTGGATAGATTAATTCATAATTATAAATTATTGCTCATTTTTCCAAAATTAAAAAGAAATCAATAACAAAGGTAATAATTTGAAAAGTAGAACTCTTGCATTTGATTGAATCTTGAGTTATCATTCATATAAAGAAATTGACAAACAATATAAGAGCAAATGGCAACCATACATGATCATCCCATAAGGAAAAATTATGTAAATGATAAAAATAGAAATTATCATAATCAAAATATGAAAGAAGATATGAAAGATATTAAGAAGATGATAAATAGAGATGATAAAAGAATATATTATTATATAAGAGTCAAGAAAAATAATTGTAAAAGGAGAAATCAAAGATCCAAATAGGGAGAGAAAAAATAAAGTCTATTCGCTAAATGAAAATAAAAATAACCAATAATGATCACATTAAAAAAAAAGATATTTGAACACATATTACATAAAAGGTAATAAATATATGATATAAGACTATTATAATAAACATAAAATGGTATATTTTTGGTATATGTTAGGTATATGATTAAAGAATAGACAACACAAGTAAGCAAGATGAGCAAGATAAGCAATTCAAACAAAATCAAAATAACAAAAATAGACAGAATAAGAAAGTTTAAGAAAATTATAAGAATTACAAACTTGAAATGTTAATATAGTAAAAAAGAGATATTGAAAGTTAGTAAGAGTTACTAAATGTTAGTAAGAGATAATAAAAGCTAGTAACTTGAGAGATTAAGAGCTTGGTGTTCATAGATGACTTGACTCGGCCCAAGAGCGAAGGCCTACAAAAATCTAAAAAAAATGAGCTTGAATAATGTAAAGCCCATTCCTCTTCTCTTCTAATAGTCTATAGCCCAAATGACCTAACTATGGTGACGCCTTAGCACGCTAAGGCAATGAGATGACACTTTAGCACTAAGTCAATGCCTCAATGATGAGACAACGTATTAGCGATGTTGAGCTATTTTTTATAACGAAAAAGACACGTTCTGATGCAATTTTCACTAGCATTTTGTGTAGAAAGACGTTGTTAACAATTGGACATGAAGAAGAAGTGGAAAAAACTATTTTGACACTGAGTAGGACATAAAAAAAAGGGGAAATCATAGGATAAAAGAGGGGGATTTTTCTTCTAAAAACTCAGAGAGAAAAATCTTAAGAAACAAAAAGCAGAGAGAGTGAGCAGAAACAAAAAAAAAAGAAACTTGTTGAGAGAATGAAAAAGAAGAAGGCAAAAAAATTAAGGGATAGAAGGAGAAAGATGAAAAGAAATAAAAGTTCAAGCTGAAGCGAAGAATTGAAAAACAATGGAGAACAACAAAAAGAAAGAGAAGACACCAAAGGGCCTTGGCTTGACAAGGGAGAAAGAGGTAAGATTTGCACTTTTTGAGACTCACCATTGCTATTCTAAAGCACTTCTAAGGGCCAAAGATAGGGGGCAACCTGTGTTAGTAATATCTTCTTAATCATTTTTCATTTTTTAATCATTTTTATTGCAATATGATAACTGGGTGCATTTTCATGTGATTTAATTGATATGATTTTGTTTAGATTTAGCAGTATTATTTGTCAAATATCTATTTCAATATAATATAGGAAAGATTTTTTTGTGTCAAATATCTATTATTTTATGTATTCTAATTTAGAATTTGAAGTACTAAGGCGATGCCTCTTCAGTAAGCCGTCACCTTATCATGCTATAGTAAAGCCTATTTCGCCTTAGTATTATTAAGGCAACGCCTTGGCACAGAGGCACCCTTTTTGCATGCTTAGAAATACTCCAATGACGAAGCAATATTTTTAGATTTTTATTAATTTTATTTTAATTTTTTTTTAGAGATTTATGACATGTTATTTATTTTTGTTCTTGTTTATGATTTGGTTTGTAATTGAAAATTAAATTTTAATTTGGTAGATTAATTTGCTAGTTAATTTTATAATTTTGCATGGCTAAGTCGATTATTTCAAACTTTATTTTGAATTTATGTTTTCCGAAAGTTTGTTTTCGTTAGTGTTTCCTTATGTAATTAGAGTGTTTTCAGTTGTTTTCCTTTTTTTATTAAAGTGTAATAAAAAAAATGTAGATTTTAATTAAGTGTTACAAGTTAAATTGTTAATTTGGATTAGTTTTAATTTAATTTTAGGTTGATTATAATTTAAGGCTTTCCTAGAATTTTGATATAAATTATAGTTAGAATTTCATCCTAGTTTTATTTTTTGCATTTAATTTCTATTTTATTCTTTGAACTAACTTTGTTATTTTCCTATAGGTTTTATTTGGTGTACTAATTTAATTCCTTTTTTTCAGGATTTGATAGTGGAATGCCATTAGTTTAGTAGAATTATTTATTTGTATTTATTTACATTTTTTTGTGTGTGCCAAAGGATAGTAATCTTTTCTCCTCCCTCCATTTCATTGTGTGTGCATTTATTTTACTTATTTATTTATATTGTCATTGTGGATGTATATATAATAATGTAATGAACATGGTGAACTAGATCAAAATTACATGAAAATGGCTTAACTAACAACTTGGACTTAATTATAAAATTTAAAAATTAGGGATAAGTACAATTTAGTATCCTGTGGTTTCACCTTTTTGCAAAATTAATTCTGTGGTTTTTTTTTTTGACGTTTTAGTACCCTGTGTTTCATATTTTTTTACACTTTACACCATTCTAACAAATATTATTTAAAATATATGCTTTAATGTAAAAATAATATGGATTTTTAATACTAAAATCTTATATTGAGTGACATATTATTCAACTAACCACAATAAATTCAAAAAAAAAAAAGTTTCAATGTATTTTTAATTTTATTATGAATAAAAAGAAATAATTTTTAAAATAAATTTACAATATTTTTAAAAATAAACAATTGTATGGATTGATCATAAATCATATACAGAATAAATTTATCATTGAAATATAATATTATATCAATG